>BQNB010000608.1:115945-160322 GCA_026074375.1 Tanacetum coccineum | reverse complement strand
ATTAGTTCATTTATAGCGTGACACGTAGGGACTAATAATGACTAGTTACAATAGTTAAGTGTCACTAAGACTATAAATACCCCCTCCATACTTCCATGGAGGGGTGAAGCTCACATTTGTAAAAAAGTGTGTATGTGTGTTTTCTCTCTAGAACACACACTCTTCCCATCTCTTTATACCTTAATCTCTAATAATATGGCTATTCATTTATTTCACTTTACCATACCTCCGGATCCGTTAATCTAAGGGTGAATCTTATGTTAACAAAAATCATCTCCTATAACATGATGAGCAGAATCGTGAATATTGTGTGTGCTCCTTAAATAATAGATTATCAGCTTGGTGAACCGGCCGTAAGGAATGAGGAGAGAAGTTGGTTTCTTGTTAGGGATTTTTAAAGAGGCCTTATGGGAGAAAAACGTCTGGATTCCTTGAACAAATTCTTCCCACAGAAGTTCTGCATGATCAACATTTGTTCTTGTGACGATACCCCATAACATTTGCAGAAAAGGGTGTCTAGGTTTGTCACTGCCAGATGTCTTGCCGGTTAAGCACAGGTTGATTAGGGAAAGAATTGCTCTCCATGGCTGATATAAATAGTTCACACACATCTTGGAAACAAATTGAACCAGTTCAGGATATCCTAGTTGATTCATAAAATCCATAACCGCATCACCAGCCGGAGGTGACTCAAATGGGTGGGCTGGATCGACAGGGGTAATTTATAAGGCCTTTCGAAGAAGATCAGCACTCAGGGTGAACCTTTGTTCATCAAGTTGGCAGCTATAAATCCCTGTATTTTCCTCATAAGTCATAGTGTTCCAGAACTGCTGAATGTAGATAGAAGGAACACTAGCCGAAGCAGAGAAAGCTCTAAAGAAGTTGGTCTTTCGAAGGATGTCAACTGAGATGTGAAAGAAGGGATTCTTTTGCATCTTTTGTAAGTCCAAAAGAAGATTTCTTTTTTCGATTTGTAACCATGTAGATCAAGGTAGAATCTGTTCATCTGTTCTTGTAGGAGCTTGAGCGAGAACATTCTCTTCTGCCATCGTTTCTGCTTAAGAGTATTAACAAATAAAGACAAGCTTAGCAGAGAAGCGATGTTAGAGAAAAATGTTAGACTTGAGTTTGACATGCCATGCCATGATTGATTAAGTTGTAATTAACTCGGGTATGATGAGGTGCAACAGATTAGGACACGGGTCAGAGAATTAACCATTTAAAGTTATCCAACAGACTTAATCACATGTTAACTAAGCCCGGATGGGTGATAGCAATGTAACTGAGTCAGTGGAATGGGCCTTGAGTGTTCAATGGGCTTAATGGGCCAAATCATAAAAGATTGACCCAAACCGCCGCCAAACAGTTTACCAAACCGCCATGAGGTGGTTTGGGTAAACCGCTGTTTGGAAATTCCACCAAACCGCCATGATTATTTAAAGAATAATAAATCAAACCGCTGCCATATTTGAAAATTTTGAAAAGGCGGTTTGAATATATTAAAATTATTAAAATATTCTTCCAAACAGCTGATGTGCAGCGGTTGACCTGTTGGAATAAAATAATCTGGCAAACCGCTATGACTCAAACCGCTACAAATCAAACCGCCGCCATTAAAAAAATTCAAAATGGCGGGATGAATATTTTAATATTAAAAATAATTTCACCAAACCACCGCAAAGCAGTGGTTTCCCTGATAGAAGAAAATAATATTAAAATAATCAACCCGCTACCTATTGTGGACAAGGCAAACCGCTCCCTAACTATTAACAGGCAAACCGCTATATAGAATATTGCAAACCGCCATGTTGCCTGTGGCAAACCGCCACGAAGAAACAGAAACTTAAGTTCAAATTTCTAACATTTTGGTAATTCCAAGCACAATCCAAGGCAACTAGGTGCATCCTAAACATTAAGTACACAGTTAAACAATCTATACAACATCACACCATCCATTTAGAGCCTTAAGTAATCCTTTTTCAAGGTTGTCACTTCTTCCTTCATTGACTTGTTATGGTCAATGGTAGAACGAAGTTGCATTTGAACAGAATAAAGTTTTGTTTTCAAAGAAGTTTCCTTTCTATTTCGGTCAGAGATAATTATTCTAAATTGTTCATCAATCTTTTGCTCTCTTTCAGTTAATTCAAACTTTGCCTGTTTCTCACAGACCCCGACCAGTTACTTATATCTCGCAAGTTCAGAAGTCAATGATTTATTAACTACTTTATTCTGCTTATTAGCTAAAATACTTTAGACATCCTGTTTATGCATATCATCGATAATCATCATCAATGCATCATTTTGTACAGAAGATACATTACTTTGTACAACTTGCTCAATGTTGTCCTCTACATACTGATCATACGGAATAATATTACTATCATTCGTATATTAAGCATCAGAATCAACAACGTAGTTTAGTTGTACATCGTTTTGCATCTCGTATACTTCATGATGCTCATCCATACTATCTGAATAGTTATCATGATCTTGTACCTCAGATGGAATATTTGTGTCATGTGATGGCATGGCTTCATCGTAGATTGGATCTTTAGAGAAAAGATTTGCCATGAACATGGTCTATGCATTAAGACCCTCATCAACATCAAAGTCGAATGCATCACATTGATCAGCTTCAAATACATGATCCACATTGAGTGCCAAATCTTGCTCGGGGGGATCATCCACATCATCATCAAAATTGATGACCTGTTCTCCTGCAAGAAACAATAATTGTTCTTCATCTAGTACTGCATCATTCTCCTGAGCTTGCATAAGCAGTATCATGTCCTTGAAGTAGTCTAAATCCTAAAGTCACTTTGGCTGAGGACATTGTCATACTATGTGCCCAATGCCATTACAGTTATAGCACATAATGGGTTTAGATTGACCAGAATTCATGTTGCCAACTCTGTTCTGACCTCCTGCATTTTTGATACCAACAACTCCTCTTGCATTGTTCCTCTAAAATGGTCTTCCTTGATTATTAGCATTGTATCTACCATGAACATCCTGAACAATAACTCTACCTTTTAAACTGTAGCTTTGTTCCTTGTGTTAGAAGAAGTTCTGAGTTGATTGTTCGTTTAAGGAAGATGTGCTTTGTATGATTGGGTGAGGAGGGCAAGTGTGTTAGTTAGGCTTTCAATCAAGCTATCAGATGAAGCAAGTCCTGAGTTAAGTTATAAGTTATCAGCAAGCGATGGTTGATGTAAAGATTGTGAAGAGCCAGATGATTGTGTTGGATACTGCTAAATTGATGTATTTGACGCTAAAGCCAGAGGATCATTAGTTGGTTGAGTGAACCTTTCCAACATCATTTTGTTCTCATTCGCATGTACTTCATGTTGCTTTAAGTAGGTATACAACTGATGAAAGTTAGTTTCTTTCAATCCTCTGTTTAGTTTGACTTCAGTTACGAATCTACTCCATTCAGGTAACATATTGTTCACAAACTTAGAATTAAGTTGTATTTTGGGCATGGTCATGTTAATGTTTCTCATGTCTTTAATGAGCTTTGTAAACCTGACATAGTATACATGAATGGTTTCTCCTTTGATCTGGCGGAATTGTTTAAATTCATCGTATAACTGTGATTCCCGATCATCCTTTAACTCAGAGCCTTCCAGAAGCATCTTCACATTATCCCACATGTCTTTGGTGTCCGTATAGTGGTTAATGAGTGCGTAAATGTCTTTTGGAATACATTGAAGTATGATATTCGTAGCACGAATGTTAGCCTTATATCTTTCCTTTTCTTCTTGTGTAAGGTTTGTAAAGACTCTATCCCGTTCTAAACCTAGCTGAGGTGCGCCTTCAGTACCTAAAGTGAGGGTTTCTCTGAACATTCCCATCTGAAATGGACCTTCATTAATTGACTTTATTATGTTCTCTCCATTGTCCTTTTCTAGACAATACAGACGAATACGTTGTTGCCAAGACTCATAATCTGTCCTATCAAGCATTGGTGGGCGGGTATCAGAACCGACATACTGAATATCTTCTGACATTTTAGACATCTTGATTTATTGTGAAATGATATGATTTGATCGATTAATGATTAGTGAGTGTATGTTAAAAGTGGTTTTGTGTTTTAGTGTTGTTAAGTCCAAAGTTTGAAAATTTCCAAGTGTTAAGACAATAGCTCAAACCGCTGCTTGGTTGACCAAACCGCTGTCTATTATTAAACTGATGTCAATAATCAAACCGCTGTGTTATGTCAAACCGCTGCGTATATCAAACCGTTGTGGATTACCAAACCACCATGAAATATCAAACCGCCATGGAATATCAAACCGCCACGGAGTTTTCAAACCGCCAGAGTTTCTTTTAAGGCAAACCGTTGTTTTCTCCAAACCGTCGTCAACCTGTAAACAACTGTTAGCTCAAACCGCCGTGCTACCAAACCGCCGTAAGCAAATCGTCGTCTCATAGTGGCAGACAACAGTGGCTGACAAAAAGCAAAAGTTGAGTTTTTGCCAAATCGCTGCGATGAAATTCAAAACAGAATGCCAAACCTCCACGAAAAACAACGAGCTTTTTCACATAAAAATACATATTAATCACTCTTTTGAACGATTTTGCTTGATTTCTTTTGCACAACTAAGTACTACAAGGCTATAGCAACTAGAAACACCCAAACTTTAACATATCAAACATCAAAATCTGAGAAAAATCAAAAACGAGCTATAACCTTATAAATACACCTTTTTGATCTAAAACAAGCAAGAAATCGCACATACACACTATCTAATCATCCCATGAGCTCTGATACCAATTGTGGTATATCATATATCATAACACAGTGACGATTCTTGGGGTTAGTCGATTCTAGAGAGGAAACACATAGAGAGAGATATTCTAGTGAGAGGTTTTGTATGTGTAATATGGAAAATGAAAAATGACTAGCCACCTCTTCGAAAGTTGGAAGAGGTATTTATAGTTCTTACAAAACACCGGGTATTTATACCCGGTCAATTACCGAAAGTCATATGATTAACTATTATTTATGAGCTATAATAAACAGTAAAAATACATGGGGTGACCGAGTCTTTTTCTTATATCTAACACTAAAGTTAGAGAAGAAGCCCTATCCATCATCCTTACCGGAGCAAATATTTACATTGGCCACTCAACAAATGGCGCAAGTTCAAAAGAGAAGCTCTGAAAAGCAATACCTTAGTGCTAATCACAAAGGTAACATAAAAGTATAAATGGAAAAAAGTCTAAACAAGCGGAACAAGTCTGGTTCGGAACCATCATTGGAATGATTAGAGGAAATACAAACAAGAAAAGACCCCGTGAATAATCGGAACAATGGTCGGACAACGAGACATCATTTCCTTCCACGCGAGGGTGTCAACTAGTCGATTCTCCCATAATACTAGAAGTACCGTTCGAAGGATTCCTGGTCTGAAGGATCTATGTTGATGGAGGAAACTCCTTCGAAGTTATGTATGAACATTTTTTCCAAAACTAAAGAGCTGAAACAAGGGCAAAGCTTAAAGAATCCAGAACGCCGTTGGTGGGATTTTTTGGTGAAGTAAGTTACCCAATCAGAACCATCAACCTAAATGTGACTATGGGGGAACCAGAAAGGCTACAGACTATACCAATGGAATTTGCGGTCGTTAAAAGCGACTCCCCCTATAACGTCATATTAAGACGAACCGGTCTAAGAAGTTTAAGGGCTGTGGCCTCCACTATCCACTCAATGATAAAATCCCAACCGCTAGTGGGATTGCAACAATGACAACCAAGAGAGAAACCCTCCATGAATGTCGAAGGAAGGAAGAAGCACAAGGACCATCCCTAAAAAGGAAGATCACCTTCCCCCAAATACAAGCACCTGACTCTGAAGGAACGACCAGCACGGGCAAAGAAGAAAGTCAAGGGCAGACGAAACAAAGCAGGGGAACCTGCGGACACCATACAACTGCCACCCATCACATCTAATAAAAACACTCAAACAGATGAAAAAGATGAGGGAAAGGAAAAATCCCTCAAGAAGTCGCTCGGAAGCAAGCCTCCTGAGAAAGTGGTCATTCATAACGACTCTCTGGACCAAACCATTACAATTAGAGGAAACTTATCCACTGAATGCAGATTCAGATTTATAGAAATGCTACATAAACATGCCGATGCTTTCGCTTGGACTCCGATAGACATGACTAGAATTCCCCACTTTATTGTAGAAAACAAGCTCAAGACGTACCCCCACATAGAGCCGAGGGTACAAAGGAAATGGTGCATAGCTCCAGACAGAAAAAAATAGTAAAAGATGAAGTAGCAGAATGGCTTAAAGTTCGAATATGTAGAAGGGCACGATACCCCACATGGGTAGCCAATCTTGTTCTAGTCAAAAAACTAGACAGCAGCTGGATGATGTACATTGACTTTAAAGACTTGAATAAAGCTTGTCCGAAGGACCTATATCCTCTGTCGGAGATCGATTGGAAGATTAAATACCTAATGGGGTTCAAGTACAAGTGCTTCCTAGACGCCTATAAAGGGTACCACCAAATACAAATAGCCAAAAGGGATGAAGAGAAAACCGCATTCCATACCGATGAAGGAGTCTTTTGTTACCGAAAAATGCCCTTCGGACTAAAGAATGCCGGAGCAACACATCAAAGATTGGTCGACACCAATTTTGAAGGGCAAATAGGAAGAAACTTGGAATCATATGTGGATGCCATGGTCATTAAAAGTAAAACAGAGCCGGAAATGATAAAGGATGTTAAAGAGACACTGTTGACACTCAAAAAGGTAAACATGAAGTTAAACCCCAAAAAATGTTGCTTCGAAATAGAAGAAGGCACATTCTTAGGATATATAGTTACTTTCGAAGGGATTAGAGCGAATCTAGAAAAAGCAAAGGCTGTAGTAAACATGCCCTCGCCAAGCAACCTGAAACAAATGCAACGGCTAAGCGGAAAACTTGCCACCTTAAACAGATTCCTCTCCAAAGCAGCGAAAAAGGCCCTACCATGCCTAGACACACTCAAAAAATGTACATATAAGAAGGATTTTCATTGGACGACAGAGGCCGAAGAAGCATTCCAAGCGATGAAGAAACTAATAGCAGAACTGCCGACCTTAACGGCTCTAAAGAAGGGAGAAGAACTCATGGTCTACCTATCAGCGGCCAACGAAGCAGTCAGTGCTGTCCTATTAGTGGAAAGAGATGGAAGACAAGCCCTAATCCATTACGTAAGTAAAACACTACAAGGTGCTGAAATTAATTACCCACCGATGGAAAAACTAGTTCTGGCATAATACATGCCGCTAGACGACTGAGAAGGTACTTCCAAGGCCATACAATCAAGGTTATCACATACAATCCAATAAGTCAAATATTAAACAATCAAGAAGAAACGGGAAGATTAGCCAAATGAGGAGTAGAGCTCGAAGTCTATGGCATCAAATACTCCCTAAGAAGCGCGATAAAAGGACAAGTACTCGCCGATTTCTTGGTAGACATAATGGCAGAGGACAGCTCCACAAAATTGAAAATAAATGTGTCAAACAATACTTTGGCAGAAGAAGAAAGCACTGGAGAGCAGAAAGCCCCAGAAACCAAAACACCTTAAAACCTGGGGATTGAAACAGACATATGGAAGCTGTATACCGACAAAGCATCCAACGAACACGGACCGGAGCAAGTCTCATCCTGATAGATCCGAAAGGAACATAATATTCCTACGCTCTTCGACTAAACTTCGCCAACTCAAACAATGATGCAGAATACGAAGAACTACTAGCAGGTTTAAGAATAGCAACAAAAATAAAGGTTGAAAAAATGCATACGTTTGTGGATTCGAAGTTGATAGCAAACCAAGTGGAGGGATCATACGAAGCAAAAGGTGAAAAAACCAAGAAATACAAGGATAAAACCTTAGAAATGGTCTGAAGCTTTAACAAATTTCAAATAAGCCACATATCGAGGGAAGAAAATAGAAAAGCCGACGCTCTAAGAAAGCTTGCAGCAGTGCAATGTGAAGGATTAACAAAAGGGGTGCTGATTAAGGAACTCAATGAGCGATCGGTGGATACGGCAGAAGTCAATGCAATCATTAAGGAAGCAACAAGAACTTGGATGACACCAATCCAAGAATATATTGAACATGGAATCCTACCGGAAGATGCTGCCAAGGCATGAACAATTTAAGAAAAAGCCTCAACTACACCATAAAGGAAGGAGTCTTATATCGAAAGTCATACTTAGGACCACTACTCTGATGCATACGTCCGCAGCATGCCAAATATCTGATAAAGGAAATACATATGGGGTCGTGTGGAATGCATGACAGACCAAGGAGAGCAGTCCATAAAGCTATGAATGTTGAATACTTCTGGTCAAGTATGCATCAGGACGCCAACAATGAGATATCAAGCTGCGACTCATGTCAAATGTACGCCACCATATCGAAGCTACCAAAAAATGACATGATCTATGTCACTTCAACATGGCCCTTCCAAAAGTGGGGAATGGACATTGTGGGCCTCTTCCCGAAGCTTTAGGCAAAACTAAATATTTAATAGTAGCCATTGATTACTTTACCAAGTGGTTCGAGGCCAAACCGGTAACCAGCATAACAGGAAAACATGTCAAAAACTGTCTTTGATAACATTGTATGCAGGTTCGGAATACCAGCCACCATCATAACAGACAACGGAACCTAGGTGATCAATGACCCGTTCAAATCTTGGGCAGAGGGACTAGGAATACAACTCGTCTCCACATCGTGTATCATCCTTAAGCAAACGAAGCTATAGAACAAGCTAACCGAAGCATAATGCAAGGAATCAAAACAAGGTTGCACCAGGAAGGAGGAGCATGGGTGGAAAAATTGCCAAACGTACTATGAGCCCACAAGAGAACACCCAAGACAGGTAATGGGGAAACCCATTTAGCCTAGCATATGGTATTGAGGCAGTCATACCTGCAAAAATAGGCATCCCCACAAGAAGAATAACTCATGGGTCCGATGAAGAAAATGAGGAAGCACTCAGGCTAAACCTAAATATACTCGAAGAACGAAGAGAAATAGCAACAATAAAGAAAGCAAGACGAAAGCAACAAGTAGAAAAATACTACAGTCAGCGAGTTCGTCACAAACAGTTCAAGGTAGGAGAATTTTGTAACAACCCAAAAAATCACAACGCAGCGGAATGCCACATGCGGTGCTACTCATAGCATAAAATACAAGTTACAGAAAACGACTCTAATTGAGATGTTTTGAAAAGTCAACCATTCGATAATTTTTATAAAATATCAGAGTAACAACAGGTCCCATTTATAATGTATTAGAAAACATTGTCAAAACGTTTATTGAATGGTATTGAAATTATAAAGCCTTCAAAAAAAAATTGTATCCCCGCGACTCGAATGCTCCCAACGATTAGCTAACAAGTAAACATAAATTTTTATTCAAAGGTGGAAATAGGAACGGATTCACGATTTAATATTGACCGTAAAATATGAGATGTTACAGCCTTCCCACCTTAAGGGAGCGTCGTCCCGGTGCTCAATTCGACTTATCTCTATATGGGTTACGACGATCGATACACATTCAGAAGAATCCATATAACATATCACGAGTCGAAAGAAGTTCAAACAGCCATTTGTATAAAAGTATTAATGATAGCTATTGGAAGAGTAAAGACAACGAATGATTCATACAGACGTATTACTTGTTAAAAGAGACGCACGCCATTTCGGATACACATTTGGAAATAATCGAATGAACAAATTACGAACCGAAAGAAGTCCAAAGACTCATTTGTATGAAGATAATAACGGTAATGATTGAATGAACAAAGAAAAGGAATTATTCGTACAAACGGATTACAAATCGAAAGAATTCGTACGAATTCCATACACTTAAGCCCACTCATTTACAAATCATTATTTACATCCAAAGGCGTCCCAATCCATGTAAATAAGAATTAGAAATTTATGGTTCAGTGATTTATAATTTCCTTATTCAAATGAAGAGGCGTCCCAATTCATTTCAATAAGATAAGTATAAATTAGCCTACTTAAGCATCGTCAGCACGAAACACGAGATCAAAACAATGTCATGTTGAGAAGAAGGAGTCTCCTTAGCGGCATGATTCTTCAAAATCATAAGAAGTAACGAGGAGAATAATGAGACGTTAGTCAATCGATTTCCAAAGGTAAGTGCAAAAGACTGCACGATCCGAAGTGACAAGTTGAAATCCTACCCCCATCAACTGGAAGACTTCAAAATGGTGGATTACGAAATAACATGTGCGATTCAAAAGCATAGGAAGAGTGTTCGCACTCGAATTCAAATGATGAAATAACTAGTGTGATTGACAAACTACACAGAATTTCAATATCATCACAAGGAAATAAAGTAAAGTCATGAAAAAGTTTGAAGTTAATCATAAGAGATCAAAAAGAAAGTAGCCCATATGTATAGGTATCCTTATATAATACCAGTATCAATGCTCAAGGTAGTAAATGAGAAATCAAAAAGTACGCGATAATCAGAGTGATCAATATTTATATAACAGGCCGATATAAGGTAAATAGTAAGACGTCATAGGATAGACGTAAGAGAGCGAAATCATAGCCAAGTGTTAAATACTCATTATCCATGTAATAGTAGTAGAGATTTAAAAGAGAGCATATAAGGGATCAGGGACCATACGCGCGCGAATATCGGACAACGATGAAAGACTCTTAAAATTTTTCAAAAAATAGTTATAGTCCAGGTTTTGAAAACCACCTAGTTCGTTATAATTTGAGCTTTGATACCAATCTGTAACACCCTTATAAATCACAACGCAACGGAATACCATTTGGGGTGCTACTCATAGCATAAAGTTCAAGTTACAAAAAACGACTCTAAGTGAGACGTTTTGAAAAGTCAACCATTCGATATTTTTTATAAAATATCAGAGTAACAACAGGTCCCATTTATAATTTATTAGAAAACATTGTCAAAACGTTATTGAATGGTACTGAAATTATAAAGCCTTCAAAAAAAATATGTGTATCCGCGTGACTCGAATGCTCCCAATATCAGCTAACAAGTAAACACAAAAAATTTATTCAAAGGTAGAAATAGGAACAGATTCGCGATTTAATGTTGACCGTAAAATACCAAATGTTACAAATTTGTCCTTCTGAAAAACGAGCTATCAAAAGTAGAAAACACAGGCAAACTTGGACCAAAATGGGAAGGACCGTACGAGGTTGTTGAAACATATGGCACGGGTGCCTACAAGCTCAGGTCCATGGAAGGTGCAAAAATACCACGCACATGGCACTCTAGTAATTTGAAGAAATATTACATGTTATAGGAAGTAAATGAAAGGAGGAAAATTGTTGCTAAACCCTCTAAAAAAACATGTAAAATTTCTTACATCGGAAACAACGGATCCAATATACATCTTTATGATGATATGAAAGAACAACTTTTGATCTATGAAAACACAAATACATCAGACGGTTCCCTACCTTCGAATGAAACAATAAGCATTAACAGGGGCGAAAGAAAGAAACACACAAATTTGCCAGAGGAAGGGAGGAAGCACAAAGTCTTCTCCCTCCCATGAAAAGCTCTCCAATGAATAGTTACAATGGATGGAGAAACATAATGTGAGTTGGATAGATTCTAATAAAAATTGTCTAAGTATGTATGCTTAAGACGCAAGGAGTTGGCTAATACTCTGCATTGGTATGCACCTTTGCCGTGTCTTAAGAAACAAACAAATACAAAGGACAAAACATGAATGTACTATGTAAAAAAGGGGCAAGTAAGCAAGTTAGATACAACACCATAAGGAGAAGTGAGAAAGGCACAAAATAACATAAACCGGGCAAAGTACAAGGCCCGAAGGGGTGCAAACAAATCACCATCAAAAAAGGCAATAGTAACAAAACCATTGCCAAGTGTTCAGAATATTACACATCCAAAAATGTTGGCAAAATCTAGCAAACATAAAAGTCAATACTAGTGGCTGAATCATTAGAAGCATGGTCAAGGAGGCACTTGTTTCGGAGCTTCATTAACACTAAAGGAAGCAATGGCAACTAAGGTGGCCGAACGAATAAATTTGTCCGGCAATATCTGGGCCACATCGGAAAGAGTACCTCCAGACGCCGCAACAAATTTGCTGAGAAAAGGAAAAGGAATAGTAGGAAAATCAACCAGAGCTTTGTCAAAATTAGCCCTAGTACCCACATAGAAGTTAGAAACTTTTAGTACAGCTGCTTCAAACTCAACATCAGTACGCCCCATGCGTAAGCCCCTCTCAACGCCGTAATTTATGCCAAGAGATGCAACACGAGCAAGAGCAGCATGAAATTTGTCACTTGATAATAACTTCTAAACAACACCCTCCACACCAGAATAAACAAACTGGGTAACCTCCTCCCTTAAACCATCCATAGCATCCTTGTATCCTTGATACTTGGACTTCTCCAAGGCAAGTTCATTATGCAAATCCCTCACAGCAAGAGCTTGCTCTGATAATTTAGCATCGGTCCTGGTTAGCCCCTCCATTAAACCTTTAGAAGCAGCTTTAGCATCGGTGAGTTGAGACTGCAACTTCTTTACTCCCCCAGTAGCAACATCTATCTGAAAACATAACTCTCTATTCTCCTGGCCCAAAGTATCATAATCCCCTTGCAGTTTCTCAAGCTTATCATCCAAAGAAGTAACTTCCAAACGAAGCAACTTAACATCCCCTTTCTTATGATCAAGCTTCTCCTGAAGGCGAGCCCTAGATGAAACCAAGTTGGTATAATGAGAATTCAACTCATAACCATGAGAAACCAACAGAGCACTAAGGACGTAACATGATTTGACAACTCCATTGGAAGCAAAGATTCAGTCCTCCTAAGCTCATCCGGTGTAATGGTCCGATCTAAAGCCTTCCTACACACATCTGGATCCTTAAAAATGTCCTTATACAAGATATTACTTTTTGGTACATGAGGTCCGTCCCACTCCTCTCTAGTATGCAAAGGTGAAGAAACACCTTCATATGGGTAAGGCATGTGATAGGGACCAGGAGCAAGAGGAAATAGTGTCAAATCAATCTCTTCACCACGAGTAGCGGTGCCAAAATCATCATCTAGAATTTGATCACACTCTGCATCGCGAGCAAGAGCACTACGAGCCAAATAATCCAGCGGATCCATCTGACGCCGCATAACCTCAGCCCCATAACTCCCAACACGACTACTAACAATAGCACCTAAAAATCCACAAGCAACTTAGCCAAAAACATAAAGTAGGAGAAAGGCAAAAAAGGAGGAAATTGCATCATACCTCAAAGAGAAAGACTACGGCCAGAAGTAGAAGCAGGGGCGGAATTCCCAGCATGGGATAGTTCAGAAGCACTAACAATAGCTATAGAAGGATAACCACCCAACCTCTTACCAAGACGCGATGTAGGGGCCGAAACAGCCCTCGTAGAAACACCTCCATCCCTCTCCAAGCTATCCTCAATTTCAGCACATAAATTGGCTAAGTCAGCTTCGTCCACACCTTTAGTCTGATCCAACTCCAGAGCACTAGAACCAGCTTTCGAAGCTCTTTTTTGCAGCTTCCTCTTTTTTGATGGTCGGCTAGCCAGAGAAGGACCCTTTGACTTCTTGGCAAGGCGCGAGTCTGATAGATAAGCAGCAATTTCATCTGGGGTAGGCAGCAAAATAATGGCACCTTCTGTTGTCGGCGCAGTAGTATGCAATGGAACACGCTCTAGCAGCGGCAAAGAGAGATGATGAGATTCTTCAACAATCTTAGCATCACTCCAAGAAGGAAGAGTCATAAAATTATAGATGATCATCTCTGCATAAAAGGCAAAACACCAGTCAACACATACCAAAAGGAACAATAAAAAAGGAATAGAAATTATAACCCCCCAGCCTACCCGCATTATCATTAATCCTTTGGAAGACTGGATCATATTCTTTATTAAACCACATAGAACTCAATCCAGAGCGAACAAGCACCTCCTCCCTCATCTCACAAAGACAAATCAAGCGAGCACATAATCGCTGCACATCATTCCGGTCATAACCATCGGAAGGAAGACCATCCAAAACGCATGAGCAAGAATGTCTCCATGTCAGATAGACCGGAATGGCTCTACGATCTATCAAGAAAAACTTGTCCTTCCACCTCTTCAAGCTTGAAGGACCATCATCCATACAAACATCCTCTGTATTGCGACGTTTGGAGAAAGAAAACCAATCCCCTTGTTTGCAAAGACATTGAAACACATGGAACAAAGTAACGATGGGAATAATATTTATGTTGTGGCACATAACCTCAAATGACACCACCTTATTCAGGCCTAAAGGGACCAACTGAGAAATATGTACCTTGAAATACTTAAGCACAGATAAAAGGAATGTCAAAAAAGGGACACAAACGCTGGAAAACCATAGAAACTCAGAGTAAATGCCTATAGCATCAACAGGAAGACGATCCATGGTAAACCCAGGATCAGGCAAACAAGGATGAAGATCTAGGGGTATACGATAAGTCTTCACCAAATGTTTTAAATCATTCTTAAAAATATACGGTTTTTCATATCATTTTTAGACATGGCGGGAAAATAGGAAAAAGAGGAGAGAGAAAGTACCTACTTTCAAAAAATAAGATGCGGCGGCAAGCAACCGGACCCTGAGGCAAAAAAGATGAGATGCAACGGTGCGGGTAAAAAATCAAAAAGTGAAAATGTGAAAACAAAGGAAAGCTATTTATAGTGGCTCCAGTAAAATCAACCGTTACCACGTAAGCATGATGCAACCCTAGTAAATAACATAGGGAAAGGATCCACATGATGACGAAACATTAGCTTTTTCAAAGTGGAGCTGGATGAGCCACGCATTCAAAAACAGTAAAAAAAAGAGAAGGCATAGACAAATTTCTATTTCTTGATTATAATTTAATGAGTCTAGCACGAAAGCCTAAATGAAATTTGTACTAGACTTGGGGGACATGATGAGGTATAGTCTTCCTCGGATCATCCAGACAAAGAAAGTAGCTTAGATATTGCTACTAAACTAGCACGGGCTAAAACTAAACAAATACTCCGGAGAGGCTGACTTGTCGAAGGACATGTTAGGTCCGATGTCATCACCAGTACAACGGTATCAAAGGACACTCCGACAAAGGTACAATCCTTGCGAAGGACCACAGTCCTTGGAATGACACATGGCTGACAATTTTTACCAAGAGAGAGCCCCACGGATTATGTCTTGTAGTGAATCCTAAATAGTATAAAGGGAGAGCTCATTTCCTCAGGATGATACATAACACCTATTTCGGACCATACTTTATATTATCTGTAATTATCTCACACCACCATACTTACTCTTATGTCAGAGTTGGTCTCGGATTCACACCCTGGGGCGAGCTAACGGTGTTCTTTCTTATTTTCAATTAGGAGACGAAGGATTAAGCTCCGAAGGAACCAATCTGAACTCAGTTTTTATCACCGCTGAGGTCACTTTTACCAAGCCCAAGCAGCCCACGTAAATTTACCTCAACAATGTACTTTCACGTGATAATGTGGTATGAGAATGCTTGCGAGCATTAAGGTTTAGATTGTTGTTGATTGCTAAGTGTTTGCCATGCTGCCTTAGTTGTATTGCATGATGCCCTGAGATCCTTGGTGGATATGTTGCTGGTAGCGATGTTAATTAAGGATGTGTCTTTGATAGTTATGTTATTGCATTACATGAGGCCCTGAGGCGCTTGTGCTGTATCGAACCTTGTTGGTGCTTATTTGCCGTTCATACCTCTTGATATATCTGATATACATACACACACACACACACACACACACACACATACACATATATATATATATATATACACATACGGCTACGAACACCTAATTTTAAGCGTTATGTTGATTAATATATGTAAGCAGAGTTATGCTGATAATTTGAGTAATGATATTTTATGAGAGTACTTATACCTTTTACCGTGTTATCACAAGTCATGTCTACCCCAGCTCAATTTGATTCAGAGATTATCTCACAGACTGTCGGAGTTCAGAGCTCCCAAGTGCCTACCCCATTACCTGATGACCCTTATGTGGCAGTTAGGCAGGCATATTTAGTTAATACAGACACTGAGTTCGGACCCCTTGAGGATCTTAGAGAGACAGAGGTTACCTAGCCATTACTTGTTGTACCATCACCTGTTCCATCATCTGATGACCTTCACTTGACAGTTAGACAGGCACATACACCTGCCACTGTAGACACTGAGTCTGAGCCAGAGGAGGCTCCCTCAAAGAGAGAGGAGTCCCTACCACTAGTTTCTAGGGTACCCCTTACTGATAAGGAGTTTAAGGCTTCGAAGCCATCGGATACTAGGACCACCTCATCACATTCCTCAGCTTCATCGGATTCCACCGCACCATTATCACCCGATCACCCACTTACTCAGACATCACCCACCCCTACACCTACCCGAGTCTCGTTCTACTTTAGGACAACATGTATGACTGTATGTGCCCAGCCCGCCATGTCTCCTGGTCTTTTGGCCAGAGTCATAGAGGCGATGGCCTTGTCAGATTTAGCCTTTCGTAAGAGGTATAGATCCTCTTACAAGACACCATCACCATCACCATCTTCGACCCTTTTGGCACGGAAGAGGTACCGGGTTACATCTGAGCTCATTGAGGACACTAGGGGTGAGAGCTCAGATCCAGATTCTATGAGAGGGAGAGATCAGAGGATGAGAGTTCTAATTCAGAAGAGGAAGAGGAGGAGGTTGTACCTGAGGGTCAGCAGTAGGCAGTCTAAGTTTTGGATACAACCGTAGACGAGTCGTTAGGATTGGGATATGGGGCGGCTATGCGTTGTGCCCTTAAGTCGACTGAGGAGATAACACCTAGTATATATGAGGTAGGGCAGAGTTCTAGATTAGTGCCAGACCAGCAGGTAGCAGATGAGACACCTAGGATACCTGAGCGTACCACGTGGATTGACCATGAGGATAGTACCGCTTACTTAGACATCGAGATCAACCCTCGATCCTATGCACCATTTCAAACCCCAGCGTGACCTGAGTGGTCATCCGGTTCCTTGCTAGATTCACAATCATCCTTGGTAGTCTTATAACCCATAGCTTCACCAGCAGCCACTATATCGGTAGATGAGGATCCGTTCTTAGAGGTAGGGGCGCAACTAGAGCTCTACGAGAGCATACTTCATGATCATACCCAGCGTTTGGATGCACTACCACCTACTTTGTTTGAGGGTCATGATAAAGATTTGATGGAGTTGTATACTAGGTCAAGAGCGGTTAGGGATGAGATCTTTTCTCAGTAGTATAGGCTTAGGAGTTTAGAGCAGAAGCAGGAGAGGGCCACAATAACTTTTGATGCTTTGTGGATGCCAGTTTTGGCATTGAAGGCATATGTAGGATAGGTTGACGCCCAGAGGGCAGAGATGTGGCAGGCCAGCTGGTATGTGTTTAATTACACATGCCTTTTACCTTTAAAAATGAGCTAAAATAACCAAAAACGGACTTAAAATGCCAAATATATGCTTGTTTTGCTAATTGTATTGTGCAGGAACGGATATCTAAGAAAAAGATGAAAAACGAAGCCAAAACGACAAAACCAGACACGGAATGGAAAAGACAAAGTCAAGACAAAGCCCATGTGTGAAAAAGTCAACCAAAGTCAACCCCGACAAATCCAAAGTCAAAAAAGTAAAGAAAAATAAGTTTAGGGACTGAAATTGCTAAGTCCCTAAAATTATTTAATGAAGGTTATAAAGAAAATCTTGTGAAGGGCCAAAACTGCCAAATGCCCAAAGTATTAACCACAAGGGCCAAGTCTGCCACCTTTCCAAAGTTATAACACACAAGGACCTTGGGTGCAATTACAACATAACATTGGGGGACTATTTTTGCCAAATGTACCAAACTATTAAACACAAGGACGTGTATTGCAAAGCATCATATAAAAAAAAAAAAAAAAAAAAAAAAAAAAAAAGAAAAAAAAAACAAAAAAAAAAAAAAAAAAAAAATAAAATAAAAAAAAAACAAAATAAAAAAAAATAAAAAAAAAAAAAAAAAAAAAGAAAAAAAAAAAAAACAAAATACAAAAAAAAAAAAAAAAAAAAAAAAAAAAAAAAAGAAGAAAAAAAAAGAAAAAAAAAAACGAAAAAAAAAAAAAAAAAAAAAAGGAGAAAAAAACAGAAAAATAAAAAAAAAACCCATAAAAAAAAAACTAAAAAAATAAAAACCCCAAAGAACAAATCACTAAAGAAAAAACAAAAACAAAAAACAAAGAAAACACAAATAAAAAAAAACAAAAAAAACAAAAACACAAAAAAAAAAAAAAAAAAAAAAAAAACACAAAACAAGAAAAAAAAAAAAAGAAAAAAAAACCCGTACAGCAAAAAAAAAAAACCATAAAAAAAAAAAAACCAAAAAAAAAAACAAAAACCAAAAAACAAAAAAAAAAAAAAAAAAAAAAAAAAAAAAAAAAAAAAAAAAAAAAAAAAAAAAAAAAAAAAAAACAAACAAAAAAAAAAAAAAACAAAAAAAAAAAAAAAAAAAAAAAAAAAAAAAAAAAAAGAAGAAAAAAACAAAAACAAAAAACAAAAAAAAAGACAAAACCCGAAAAAAAAAAAAAATAAAAAAACAAAAAACAAAAAAACAAAAAAACCAAAAAAAAAAAACGAAGCCCACCCCCCCGCTCCCCCTCGCCCCCACACCCCCCTCCCCTCCCCCCCCCCCCATCCGCCCTCCCCCCCTCCCCCCCCCCCTCCCCCCCCCACCCCCCCCCCCCCCCCCCCCCCCCCCCGCCCCCCCCCCCCGCGCCCCCGCTCCCTCCGCCCCCCCCTCGCCCCGCCCCCCCTACCCCCCTCCACCCTCCGCCCCACCCCCCCCCCCCCCGCTCCCCGACCTCCCCCACCCCCCCCCCCCCCCCCCCGGCCCCCCCCCGCCCCTCTAACCCCCCCCCTCCACCCCCCCAGTCCCACCCCCCCAGCTCCCCCCCCCCTCGCCTCCGCCCTTCCCCTCCCTCCCCCCTTTCCGTAGCCCCTACCCCCTCCCCCCCCCCCCCCCCCTGCCCTCCCTCCCCCCCCCCCCCTCCCCTCCTCCGGCACCACCTCGCCCCCCCTCCCACCCCCCCCCTCCAAACCCCCCCCACCCCCCCCACCCCCCCTCCCCCCACCCCCCCCACCCCCTCCACCCCCCCCCCCCCCCCCCCCCCTCCATCCCTGCCCCCCCCCCCCCCCCCTCTCCGGTCCCCCCCCCTTCCGCCCCGTCCCCCACCCTCCCCCCGCCCGCCCCCCTACCGCACCCCCCCCCACCCGCCCCCCCCCCCTCCCTCCCCCGACGCCCCCCCCCCCCCCCCACCCCCCATCCCCCGCCCCCACCCCCCCCCCCAGACGCCGCCCCCCCCCCCCCCCCCGGACCCCCTTTCGCGCCCCCCCGCGCCCCTCTCCCCTCCCCCCTCCCCCTCCCCCCCCCCTCCGCCCCCCCCCCCACCCCACCCCTCCCCCCCACCCCCAACCCCCCCACCCCTCTCCACCCCCCCGCGCAGCCCCCCCCCCGCCCCCCGACCCGCCCCCCCCCCCGTAAGCCCGCCCCCCCCCCCCACGGCCCTCCCCCCCCTCCCCCCCCCCCCTCCCACCCCCCCCACCCCCCCTGCCCACCCCCCCCCCCCCCGCCCCCCCCCACCCCCCCTCGCCCCCCGACCACCCCCACCCGCCGGCTCTCCCCCTCCCCCCCGCACCCCACCCCCCCCCCCCCCCGCCCCCCCGCTCACCACCCCCCCCCCCGCCCCCCCCCCCCCCACCCATACCGCCACCCCTCCCATTTGTGTGGAGTAATAAACCCTGCCCCCGCCCTCCCTCACCCACCATACGCTCCACGCAGCACCTCTCCCTCCTCTCAGCGCCACCCCCCCCCCCACCCTCCCCCCCCCCCCCCCCCCCCCCCCTACCCCCGCCCCCCCCCCCCCCCCCCCGCCCGGCCCTTCCCCAACACGCCCCCTCCCCTCCGGTTCCTTGCTAGATTCATAATCATCCTTGGTAGTCTCATAACCTATAGCTTCACCAGCAGCTACTATATCGGTAGATGAGGATCCATTCTTAGATGTAGGGGCGCAACTAGAGCTCTACGAGAGCATACTTCATGATCATACCCAGCGTTTGGATGCACTACCACCTACTTTGTTTGAGGGTCATGATAAAGATTTGATGGAGTTGTATATTAGGTCAAGAGCAGTTAGGGATGAGATCTTTTCTTAGTGGTATAGGCTTAGGAGTTTGGAGCAGAAGCAGGAGAGGGCCACAATGACTTTTGATGCTTTGTGGATGCCAGTTTTGGCATTGAAGGCATAGGTAGGATAGGTTGACGCCCAGAGTGCAGAGATGTGGCAGGCCAGCTGGTATGTGTTTAATTACACATGCCTTTTACCTTTAAAAACGAGCTAAAATAACCAAAAACGGACTTAAAATGCCAAATATATGCTTGTTTTGCTAATTGTATTGTGCAGGAACGGATATCTAAGAAAAAGACGAAAAACGAAGCCAAAACGACAAAACCGGACACGGAATGGAAAAGACAAAGTCAAGACAAAGCCCATGTGTGAAAAAGTCAACCAAAGTCAACCCCGACAAATCCAAAGTCAAAAAGTGAAGAAAAATAAGTTTAGGGACTGAAATTGCCAAGTCCCTAAACTTATTTAATGAAGGTTATAAAGAAAATCTTGTGAAGGGCCAAAACTGCCAAATGCCCAAAGTATTAACCACAAGGGCCAAGTCTGCCACCTTTCCAAAGTTATAACACACAAGGACCTTGGGTGCAATTACAACATAACATTGGGGGACTGTTTTTGCCAAATGTCCCAAACTATTAAACACAAGGACGTGTATTGCAAAGCATCATATAACCATAAGGGGCCAAACCTGTCAATCCCACAAACTTCACCCCATGTTTGAAACACTGTATATCTTCTTTATTAATTTCCCGCCAAAGCTTCAAGCCCCACCTCTGGCATGTCCCCCCTCCTCGTTTGCTGTCCACAACCCTCCAAAACCATCACCATATCTTACCCCACCCCCACATGGGCTATCATCCAGCTTGGTAATCCTAATTCCCACAATTCGGATCAATGGTTGATATAATTCGACTTGGGCACAAAGGCAAACCAAGGGCCAGGATTGTTTGTGTTTACACACTCACAACAAGCACATATGCTGTTTTGTGTCTACAAAGAAGCACACCAGTAAGAAGACAAAGAGAGAAAAACCCTAGCTCATTTTTGGCTATAAAAGCCTTTGTAAGCCCTTGAGGCAAAGGAGTTCTAGAGTTAGTTTTTTTTAGTGTAATTTTCTTTAAGTTCAGCTTTTAAGTTTTGTCCCAACTTTTATGTACTTTTATTTTGAAGATTAATGGAAATTCAGTTTGTTTTTAATATTGTGTTCTAAGTTACTTGTACTACTTTAATATCATATAAGCTCTTAATATAAGCCATTTATAATCTGTTTTTAAACTTTTATACAAAGATTTAAGAAAGTTTCACAAGTGAAACTTCAAAAGAAAAAAAAACGGGTTACTGTTTGATCAAGCCATGGATGAATGAGCAAACTTGGATGGCTCATTGGGTGCTTAGTCTAGCTTATTTATAAGCTTGGGTAGGTTTTAGAGCTTATTTAGGGACATTTACTACAAAGTTTCACAAGTGAAACTTTTAAGGTATACTCTCTCTTTTTAAATTTTTGCTTAAATAGTACTGTAGCATTGCTTATTTTTTAGCTTATTAATATCTTATTGTGCTTATTTGTGTTTAATGATGCTTAAAAATGTCTTTTAGTTGCTCTTATTGCATTTACTTTTCATTTGCTTAAAAACTGTCTTAAATTGCTTATTTCTGTCATTAGCTTATTAGCTTGTTTAAATGCTTATTTTTCTTTGCTTTTTGCTTTTTATTGTATAATAGTGCATGATTAGTAGTTATCTTAAAAATTTTGAGCTTAAATCAGTCTTTATAAGTGTTAAAACCAGTTTTCATTATATAAAGGGGTGTTTGGGATAAGACCAAAATGGGTCAAAACAGGAGTGGTATGGGTTGGTGTCAATGGTTTAACTTTAGCTTAAGTCTTTAAGCCATTTAGAGTCTGTTTTTCCAAAGTTTTTAAGTCCAAAAGTTGTTTTTCAAGTTTTCCATCATTTTCTTAAAGTCTGTTAGGTTTCAAAAAGCTTATTTGATTAAGATGTTAAAACCAGCTTAGTAGTAGTTTTTTTTATCTTTTTAGAGTCAAAATCTACTAGGTTAAGTATCTTTGGTTTTCTTTTAACTTTGTCCAAATTCTGTCAACAATTTTTAAAGTTTTTTTTCATATGTGAAACAAGTCAAGCTTTTCAAAAAGATAAATCATCTATTTCTCTTGTAAAAATCAGCAACTTTTAAGTGTTTTCAGTCCTTTAAAATTTGTGCACAAGCTCACCTTAAGTCAAGCTTAATCTGTCTTAGCTTAATTTTTAATTTTGAGCTTATTTGACAGCTTAAAATAAGCTGTCAATATAAGTCCCTTTTTTAGTTTATAGTAGTTCATTATGATGGTACGATAAGTTGGTTTGTTCATTTTCTTACTTTCTTTGCTTATTAAGTGTTAACAGTCAAGAGAAAAAGCCAAATTTGCTTCTAAGCTTATTTAAGCTTTCTGTCAATTTAGCCCGTTTTCAGCTTATGTAATTGTTAAATTTTAACTCATTAGTGCTTATTTAGGTTAGTTAGAATCCCTTTCAGCTTATTTGTTCAAAAGATAGCTTAATAGTTTAAAAAGTCAAGAAAAAGCCACATTTTGCCCTTTAAGCTTATTTAAGCTACTGTCCAAACAAAAGCCCTTTTTCAGCTTATTTATAAGCTTTTTCAAAAAGTCGTAGTTATGAAAATTGTTAAGCTCAAGGAGCTTAACAAGTTTGTTTGAAAAAGTTTTTGTAAAAAAAAGAGAGGAGACAAGGGGAAACCCGGGTGAGCAAGACTCGAACCCGGGTCTCAACCCTCATACACCTCCCTTTTATACCAAGCCTTACCGCTGCGCCCTTGGGACTTCTCTGTTAGAGTCCCAAGTGGTTTATTATTTAACCCCTTTTTGGCCCTAATAAGCCATAAGCTGTTTCAGCTTATTTTCGGCTTATTTATAAGCCGAGTTTTGGGTTTCTTATTTTTCTTAGGATAGTATTAGGGTGTAGTATTTTAGGTAAATTTTTCAGAATTTTTTAAAATAGTTTAATATTTTTTATAATTTAATTTAGTTAAAAGTTTTAAAAATTCATAAAAAATATAAAAATTATCAAAAAAATATTTTTCTTTTTTAGAAAATTTTCTTTAGTCATATTTTACGTAGGAAAAATATAAAAATTTTCGTAGGGTCATTTTTATAACTTTTTTATTTTTAAAGAACGGGTCTCGGGAACGGAATTTGTCTTGACTCGTTTTTGAGTCAAACGAACTCCGTTTTCAGTCTAGTCTTTTTCTTTCTTCATTATTAGTCCCCTAGAGTAGTTTAGAAGTAAAAATTTCTTTGTAGGGTTAATTTCTAAGATTTTAGGTTTTTGACCCTTTGTTCGGGATTCATGCTCTCGTTTTTCAGCTTAATTTCATAATTTTTAGGTTTTTCTTAATCGTTTTTGTTCGTTATTGTTTAACTTAGCTTTCCACACTCTCAAATCATTTCTCTCATTCAAACTCCAATCTTTCGACTGTATCGACTTTGCCTGCACAGCTTCGTTGGGGATAAACGACCCGGGAACATTCTGTACTACTCCCGGTTTTATTGATTGCTTTTTTTATTTTACTTACTTACTATATTTATATATATATATTTATTATATTTATATTTATAAGTATAAGTTTAAAAAAGTAAAGTAAAAAGATACTAATCACCAGCTATGATGATCAGAGGTTGATTCATGATATATTGATGCAACACACTGCGATGCAGCATGAGCTTCAAGAGATGCGAGATCGTGTTGATACTTTGGAGCAGGAGAGGGGCCATAGAGAGCAGTGGACTACATGAGGTTGGTTAGGATACTTGTACATCACTAAACCAAGTAGCTTCAGTTAGTGTTAAACTTAAACTGAGTAGTCTCAGTGGTAGTAGTTATGAACTGATTATTAGTCGGTAGCTAGCTCTTTTCGAAGTCTTAGTTATGATAGTGGAAGAATGATTTTGTACGATTTTGGGAAATTAATGGATGGCAGTATGTTTTATTATTTGAGCTGGTATATTGGTACGCAAGAACGTCGTTATTTGCACATATTCGATATGACACGTCACTCACCCTAGATAGAGTTACCATTCTCGTGAAACCTCTCGCATATTTATTCCTCACCTATGTGGAGCTTAAAATATATTCAAGTTGACATGTCATAACGTTGCGTTGGAAGAACGCGGAGTTAGGTAAAATCCTATGAAGTCACGGGGAGACTTGGCCGTAATTATAGTAGACTGATTTGGAACATGATTTTGATTATAGCGTAACCCCAATGAATATTATAAATTCTTAGTGGGTTGGAACCCAAAGTACTCTTCGCGTTTATTTCCTCCGCTCCTTTGTGCGATTTTTCTTTTCGAAGAGTTACCGAATGCTTGTCGATGTATATAGGTTTATGTTGTCTTTTTCGTTGTCCGTTATTACACATAATTTGTATTTACCTTGATAAACCAAAAACCAAAAAAAAAATTTAGTGTAAATTTTCCTTTTTAGTGCATGCGCACTCGTTCCCAGTCTCGTAATCTTCATAATCAACAACACCAGGCCCCACCTCCTGTTGTTGAACCTTTTAATCTTGAAGAACCATTTGAAAACCCAGATCCACTAGCTCCGTATGTGGATGATAACCAGGACTATGCTCGTTGCTTGAAGCACCTATCGTGGGTACGTGGATGCCTCGTTGTGCCTGATATCACCAGGACAACTTGTGCTAAAGTCACGGTCTGCTTAACTGCGTTCAAAAAAAGCAATTCTTCGGACATGACAATAAGAAGATCCGCATGCCACATCCGATATTTCAACAGAATCACTTTCTACGATGAGTTCCCGATCGTCCCGAGTACGTCGGTAAAGCTTATGCTTTTCCCTTTTTCCTAGAGGGGGCACGCACCGGATTTGGCTGAAAAGAGCCCCCTCGATCGATTCAAAACTTGGGATGATCTTGTTTCAAAATTTCATCAACAAATTTTTCCCTCCTTCTAATAAAACACAAATCATCGAAATGGAAATTCACGAGGTTTCAACAAAGATTTGATGGGACATTTTATGAAGCTTGGGTTCGATTGAATGATTCCTTAGGCATGTCCAATCATGGAATTTTCTGAGTTGCATCAACTCGATAACATTTTATAATGACTGAATCTAACGATCAAGATTCGTTAAATTTCCGCCGCGGGTGGCAACTTTTTTGGATAAAATGCCTCGTGATTGCTAAGATCATGAAAAGCAAATCCAAAGTTTGTCAATTTCACGTAAAAAACAGTTGTGGCCAAAGTATGTTTCGTGCACTTCCCACCCACGGAATCTCTTACCGAAGTTGCTGAGTTGAAAGATATGGTGAAAGCTTTACTCCTTGATAAGAAAAATCAATCTCCCGCTTCCTACTCCTGTCAAAGCGGTTGAGGAAAGTTGTGTTACTTGCGGTGGTGCTCATTCTACCAAACTTGTATAGCCACAACGAGCAATGTTTATCGAGATAATATCAAGAATATGTCTCTCAAAGCAAGCCGCAAACTAACTTACCCAAGGAAACACCAGTTATCGAGCCACGATTTCAAATCAAATCGACCTCCCGGTTTTCCTCACGTTCAAAAAACATCATAATGTGCAAAATATGGAACAATCAGAATCGTTTCAACCTAAACGACAGGAATTTCAATCAAGCTTCAGCTTCAACCCCCGGTTCATCAAGGTCAAAATCTATCGTCCTCAGGTTGTTCACCTCATGCTTATCAAGCTCCAGCCTATCAAGCTCTAGCTCCTGGATTCAAGGTGTTGCGATGGAAGATTTCCAAGCCTACGTAAAGGCTATTGATGCTGTGATGGGAACAAGCAAACTCAAGGTCTAAACCATTGCTAATATCAATTGGACCAAATCTCAATCTGGACTGGCTTTCCAAAAATTTGTCTCTGTCCAATACCGCCTCTACCTTCGGGAACTCTTCCTAGTAACACTGTTCTATCCCGAAGAGGTTGTAATGGGTATTACCTCTTCGAAGTGGTGTAGCTTACAGGGGACCCACCGATTATTCTGCTTCCTTTAATAAAGTAGTAGAAACGTGACTCCACGAGGTCACAATGGATATGATGCTTCTACTAATTAACGGAGCACCAAATACATCCAACCTCCGGTTGTCCTTATTGTCCTTCATGATTCAATCTCTGAATCCCGTAAATATGCTCGTTAGTGCTTCAAGGCCTACCAAAAAGCATCAAGTCCTTCCTTCAAGAAGAAATGATGAAAGACGTCGTGAGAAAGCTAACGACCAAATTGAGAAATTCTACGAAATCTTTAGAGATTTGAGTTTCGAAATTAGCTTTACGGATGCCTTGATGCTTATGCCAAAATTCGCCTCGACTCTAAAAACCTTAATCGGAAAACAAGAAAATTGTGTGAACTGGCGAGGACCCCATTGATGAAGAATTTCTCAGCGTCATCCTAAACAAGTTACCAAAGAAACTTGGAGACCCTGGCCGATTTCTTATTCCATGTGAATTCTCCGGGATTAATACATGCAACGCCTTGGCCGATCTTGGCGCAAGCATTAATCTTATGCCATATTCCGTCTGGAAAAATCTCTCTCTTCCCGAACTAACCCCGACTTGCATGACGCTAGAGTTAGCAGACCGTTCAATCTCTGAACCGATCGGTATCGCTGAAGACGTCTATGTAACGGTGGGAAAGTTCCAATTTCCTGCAGATTTCGTAGTCGTCGATTTTGAGCCAGACCCCCGAGTACCTTTAATTCTCAGGAGGAGTTTCTTAAAGACCAGTCGTGCATTAATCGATGTATACGAGGGTGAGATAACCCTTCGTGTTGGCAGAGAGGCCATTACATTCAATCTGGACCAAACTTCGAGATACACGGCTAATTACAATCATATGACGGCAAACCGAATTGACGTCATTGATATGGCTTGTGAAGAATACTCTCAAGAAGTTCTTGGTTTCTCAAATGTGATCTCGAGTGGCAATCCCACTCCTTACTATGATCCAATCGTTTCTACCACCTCTCCTACTTTAACTCCATTCCAGCGGGACAGTGTTTTCTCCTTTGAAGTAGCTGGACTCTTTTCTTGCTTTAGAGGATGATCTAACTTCACTGGAAGTTGATCCTATATATTATGACCCTGATGGGGACATACTTCTCCTCGAATAAATTCTTAATAGTGATCCATCACCACCACCTCCTAATCAAGGAACTTATTTTCCGGAAACTCGAAAAGATCTTAAAATCTGTGAAGCAAACTCTTCAGTTAATGAGCCCCCTGAGGTTGAACTCAAGGACTTGCCACCTCATTTGGAATATGCATTTTTGGAGGGTGACGACAAGTTGCCCGTCATAATTGCAAAAGACTTGAAGAATGAGGAAAAGGCAGCTCTAATCGAGGTTCTTAAGTCCCACAAGTAAGCCATCGCTTGGAAGCTTTCTGATATCAATGGTATCGACCCAGAGTTTTGTACCCACAAAATTCTCATGGAAGAGGACTACGAACCATCGGTTCAGCATCAAAGGCGGGTAAATCCAAAAATCCATGACGTCATCAAGAAAGAAGTTGAAAAGCTTCTTGACGCCGGATTGATTTATCCGATCTCTGACAGAGTCCGCTGGGTAAGACTTGTGCATTGTGTACCTAAGAAGGGTGGCATGACCATAGTCAAGAAACAATGAAAAATGATCTGTATTCCGACTCGATTGGTCAGCAGGGTGGACGAGTATGCATCGACTATAGAAGTTGATGAGGCTACCCGAAGCGAACACTTTCCACTTCCCTTCATGGACCAAATGCTCAAAAGACTGCGGGAAACCATTTTCTATTGTTTCCTCGATGGCTTTTCGGGGTTTATTTACAGATTCCCATAGACACGATGGTTCTAGAAAAAAAGGGGGGGGGGACAAAATACCCTATATTTTCACTTACGGACATTTGCCTATCGACGCATGCCTTTTAGGGGCTATGCAATGCATCTGGCAGCTAATAAACAATCACAACCAAATAAATGTTCCAAAACGATGTATGATTGCATCTTCCACGACATGTCGAGAAAACGATGGAAAGTGTGTATGGATGACTTTTCAGTCTTTGGGATCTTTCCTCTACCATGCCTATCCAATTTAGACAAAATGTGTTAAAACGGGTGTGAAGACACCCAATTCTGGTCATAAATTGGGAGAAAGCCATTTTTTTCATGGTAAAAGAAGGATTGTTCTTGGTCACAAATCTCTAAATCAGGAATTAAGGTCGATCGAGCTAAAGTTGACGTTATCGCCAAGTCCCTCTCCCCCCCCGACTACTGTGAATGAAAGGTGTCCCGAAGTTTTTCTTGGTCAAGGGTGTTCGGAGTTTTCTCGGTCATGCCGGTTTCTACCGACGGTTCATTAAGGATTTTTCCAAAATTTCCCGACCGATGACTCATCTTCTTGAGAAGAATACTCCGTTCATCTTCTCCGATGAATGTATTCAAGCTTTTCAAACGTTAAAGAAAAAACTTACTGAAGCTCCAATCTTGATTGCCCCAGACTGGGACCTACCCTTTGAGCTTATGTGCGATGCAAGCGACTTTGCCATAGGTGCAGTCTTGGGGCAACGTCATGAAAAACACTTTAGGCCTATACACTATGCTAGTAAAACAATGAACGAGGCGGAATCACATTACACTACGACAGAGAAAGAAATGTTAGCCGTGGTGTATGCCTTCGAAAAATTCCGGTCTTACCTCATCTTGAACAAAAGCATAGTGTATACGGATCACTCCGCCCTAAAATATCTCTTTGCTAAAAAAGATTCCAAGGCGAGATTGCTCCGGTGGGTTCTCCTCCTTCAAGAGTTCACATTCAAAGTAATTGACACAAAAGGAGCCGAGAATCTCGCGGCCGATCATCTTTCCCGATTAGAAAATCCTTATGAAAATGTGCTCGACCCAAAGGAGGTAAATGAAAAGTTTCCTCTCGAGACACTTAATATGGTGACTTTTCGTGGTGACTCAAGTACCCCGTGGTTTGCCGATTATGCAAATTACCACGCGGGGAATTTCATTGTTAAAGGGATGTCGTCCCAACAAAAGAACAAGTTTTTCAAGGATGTTAAACATTACTTTTGGGACGACCCCTATTTGTTCAAAATATGTGCGGATCAAGTGATCCGGCGGTGTGTGCACGGCAAAGAAGCTCTCGACATCCTCGAAGCTTGCCACAATGGACCCACCGGGGGACATCATGGTGCAAATCTCACCGCCAAAAAGGTCTTTGATGCCGGTTTCTTTTGGCCCACTATTTACAAAGATGCACACGAGTTGGTTAAAAATTGCGACTCGTGCCAGCGTCAAGGAAAAATTTCGCAGCGTGATGAAATGCCTCAAAATTCCATCCAAGTTTGCGAAATCTTTGACGTGTGGGGCATCGATTTCATGGGGCCGTTCCCGTCTTCACGAGGGAACAAATATATACTCGTGGCGGTCGACTATTTGTCAAAATGGGTTGAAGCGAAAGCGCTCCCCACCAACGACGCCCGAGTTGTTTGCAAATTTCTTAAATCTCTCTTCGCCCGATTCGGTGCCCATTGTGCTATCATAAGTGATCTTGGAACCTATTTTTGCAATTACCAGTTTGCAAAGGTCATGCTTAAATACGGAGTTACTCACCGTCTCTCCACCGCGTATCACCCACAAACAAGTGGGCAAGTTGAGGTATCCAATCGTGGCTTGAAACGAATTCTTGAAAGGACCGTAGGCGAGAACCGTGCCTCTTGGTCGGATAAATTAGATGACGCACTTTGGGCCTTCCGTACCGCTTACAAAACACCCATCGGGTGCACCCCATACAAGCTCGTATACGAAAAGGCATGTCATCTACCGATCGAGCTCGAGCACAAAGCCTATTGGGCCTTGAAGCATGCAAACTTTGACCTTGAGACCGCGGGTGATCACCAAAAAGTTCAACTCAATGAACTAAATGAACTTCGTGATCAAGCCTATGAGAACTCTTTAATCTATAAAAAGAAAACAAAGAGGATCCATGACTCCAAGATCAAAAACCGCATTTTCAACGTTGGTGATCAAGTCCTCCTCTTTAACTCTCGATTGAAGATGTTCTCGGGCAAGTTAAAATCCTGTTAGTCTGGACCGTTCACCATTACCCATGTCTATCCATATGGCATTGTCGAGTTATCTTAAAACTCCAGGCCAAACTTCAAGGTGAACGGTCATAGAATTAAGCACTACTTTGGAGGGGACGCACCATAATTGGTTGTCCCGGATCTCCAAGCCTTCCCCAAGGACCAATGAATTCGGGGATTGGGTCAAGCTTAGTGACCCTAAACAAGCGCTTCGTGGGAGGCAATCCATGCTTATCCTAATTATTAATTAAGTAGTAGTAATGAATAAATGTTTTGTTGTTGTGAAAGGCCCGCCTATTTCCTTTTCCGTGCTTTGTGTTGTATGTCCAGGATTGCCCAAATTTTGAAGCCTCTCGTGCTCGCGGTTTTGTCCTTCGTTCACAAGAGCTTCACATCCGCAGATTCATTTTGGGAAATCCAATATCCTAATCTTATCGACTAACGTTTATCTTTAAGCATACTTAATAAACGGCTTAGGATTTACGTAGAGACCCTTCTTAAAATATTAAGGACAATGTTTAATTCTAGTATGGGGGGATCTATCGATTTGATTGTGCCTGCAGCCGTTGTTTTCACGTAATCCCGTTTTTACCACCAAAATTTCAAAAAAATTTAAAAATTTAAAAATTTAAAAATTTTCAAAAACAAAATAAGTGTTTTGTCATAATTTTGACTTTCCTGCTGGATAGAATAAGAATAAATTTTGACTCGATCGAGCGTGTTGAGATCTAGCTTGTTCCTTAACGTTTAGACTAAGCGTTCGTGGAAGTTCGCGAAGAACGAAAAATGATAGAGTTAAGTATGAGTTGGATGCTAAACAATGATCATTTGGAAATCTTAAGAGCTCATGTGTGTAATTTGTGGCTTTTTTTTCCCTTAAGCTCCTAACCAGACTAATAATACGTGCTATTTTTGGAGATAAAACTTAAATCAACAATTTTTATGTAGTTGATAGCAAAAATTTTAGTTTTAGTTCAAACTTATACTTAAATTTTTCAAAAAGAAGTCTTCTCTATATATCGTGAAATATAGTAACATGAAATGAAAAAAAATGAATGAAAAATATGATGAAAAATGAAAAAAGAATAATAATTATAAACTGTTGGCTGATAAAAGTTTGCTGCATCTTGCCGGCTCACAATCGATGTTACAACCTTCTAAAGAAAGCCCATAGTAAGAATAATAATCCGAGACTGATAAAAGTTTGTTGCATCTTACCGACTCACAGCCGATGTTGCAGCCTTCTAAAAGGTCGAGGGTTACAATTGCATCAATGTTATGTTTAATATTAAGTGTGAATTAATAAATGTAAGATCTCTTTTTGTTAAATTTAAATATGCTTTTGAACTTTGACTATTTCATTTTAAGTTTTTAAATAAGCTATGTATATACGGGAAGCCTAAGAGTTTTTAAAACCAAAGGTCCGTGAGTCCCGATACTAGTCTATGTGGGGTGTCAAAAGCCTGGTCACTTAGCCGCAAGGTTGGGATGTGCCGAGATGAAAGTCGCTACATGGGATGATCTCGCCTTCAAACTCATTATTCTCGGGTGGAACGTGAAACATAGAATTTTGCAAAACGTTGATCCATGGTTGAAATTCAAAATGGCACATTCACCTAAGATATAATAATTGTCGGGAGTGAAAAGTTCACAAGTTGCAAATATGAGTAGTGTTAGCATCTTAACTGATATTTAACGGTGATTTCGTTTTAAGCTTGGTTTGGGACGAGTGAAAAGTCGGGGACGATGAATTTATCCTTTTTGGGGCATTTTCGGATCGAAATGCATCTTGTTCTATGATCCTTAACGGTTATAAAAATAACGAAAGTCAAATAAGTTAGTTGCCTAAAAAAATGAAAAAATGAGAAAATTGGAAAAATACAAAAATATGTGTAGGAATAAGTGTATATCTTTAAGAATGGTAAAAACGGGGCTTGTCAAAGCTATTGATTCTTTAATTTCCCTCGATGAACACTTAGCTACTTTTTGAGGTAATTAGTCGAGGGGGATCGAGATTCTTAGTTTTCTTAAGTGTTTACTTATAGCATTGCGTGAGGTCACGGTAATATCTTAGTATGGGGGATTTTGGTATGTGTTTAATTACACATACCTTTGACTACTAAAAACGGACTTAAATGACCAAAAACGTACCAAAAATACATTGTATTTGTATGTTTTGCATTTGTATTATGCATGTAACGGATATCTAAGAAAAGGACAAAATCGAAGCCAAAATGGATAAAACCGAGCACGGGAATGTGAAGAGTGTGAAGCAAAAGTCAAAATCAAAGCCAAGTCAAAAAGTCAAAGTCAAAAGCGGAGCCGATATCGAAGAAATGTTAAATGGGCCAACCCATACCCATCTAATGGGCTGAGTCAGCCCATTTATACATTACATGAAGACTTGTACAAGTAAAAGGCTCAACACTTTCTTTTATTTATACCTGGCCCAATAACTAGGCCCAAACTCCCTTATAACAAACCTGTTAACAGTTACCCCTTAAACTTAACTCCGTTAAAGGACTAACGGTGCAAACAATTACCAACTACAAGGACCAAAGATGCAATCCACAAGGATTGTGGTTGTAATTAAACATAACACACTCAGGGACTATTCTTGCCAATTCCCCAAACTCACACCCTGCTCATAGTACTGTACATCTCGTCCATGTTTCCTGCCAAACCTCTGCAATAACTGTTCACTGTCGTCTTCCTTTACCCCACAACAAAACATCACTATCCCACCTCAAACACCAAAAAGCATGATGGCAATCCCAATCACCTATGCGACAAAGGATCAAGACAGAAATGAAGGGACAAGATCATATGGACTTGGGGGACTACTCAATTGGACGGCTATGATTAATTTAAGACTATACACACACAACAAGCACATCCTTGATCCCTCTCAGTAAAGAAACACAAGATGAAGAGAACCTAGAACTTTCTTAGCTTGTGTCTAATTAGGGTTCATTTGTAAGCCTTTGGGCCATGTAGTTTTAACCTAGTTTTTCGTTTTCAAGTCATTTGTAATTATTGTCTTTCAATTTCCAAGTATTGTAACATGTTTTTAATCTTAATGAAAATTTGAAGTTTTTAAGTCATCTCTTAAATCATTGTTTTTCTTATTGTTTAAAGCCTTTCAAAAGCTGTTTTAAGTTCTTAAGCAAGCATACTATAAATCTGTTTTAGCTTAAATATTAAGTACTTAAGAGAATTTTATAAAAAAAACACAAAAATTCAACCCTCAAATTACCACAGCTTATTTGGATGAAAAGCAAGCAAAGGAAGAGCTTTTAAGACCACACTAGCTTGTCTTTGACAAGCTAGAGCTTGTAGAAACTTTTATTCACCCTTTTTTGAGCAAGGGTTTGGTGAGTTTCCATTTTTCATTTTTTTAGCATTTTACCGTAGCTTAGCTTATTTACTATTTACCTTCTTATTTCCTGCTTACTCATGCTTATTTATGTTTGTTTCATGCTTATTGTCTTTGTTTATTGCTTATATATAACACTCTGTGTTTTCAAGTCATTGACGACGTCAATAAATCTACTATTTATTTTTAGTGTTGTACGCGTTTGCTTTTAATTTCATGTATCAAGTTCAATCGCGTAAACTAAAAATTATCATTCAATGTAAACGGGCATCAAGCAATTAAACGTTCACATCAATCAAGTATTAAATAATTATTTTGAGAATAATTATGGTCTTTGTTTATTTTATTTTTATCGGTTACGTAAAGTGTTTACGTTTCGCGATAAATTAAGTTTAGGCATTCCCGGAACTACAAAAATAATTCTACGCTTCAACAAATACCCACTTTTATATCCAATACCCAAAATTTACCAAATATCATCATATGTTAGTCCATATGGCTAAATTTTATGCAAAAGGAACCAACCAAGACATTTAAATATCAAGACTTACACTTTATATAAAATATACAACTTACATTTAATTATAACTTATGAATACAAAATGATACTTTCATATCTTTATTTTTACTAGAAATACACAAGTAAATATCTAGTGACAATAACCCTTGAATTTATGGGATGATTCACTCTTTTGGGAATATAAGAACACAAGTCATTAAAGAAGTAAGGCATGACTAGTTTCTTGACCAACTATCCCCCTTTTTCCTCCTTGTGTTGCCGCCCCTCCCCTTGGACCAAAGACTTATAGTCATTGATAGTTACTAGTCCTGTATACATATACACTTGCTACTTGAAAGGATAAACACACAAGCATTTCATTTACAAAAAAAGAAACAAACTCATATCTCTCTTTTCTTCTCTCTATAACCCACGGCAAGAAACCCCCCCCCTAAATAAATCATACAACTTATTTTACAACATATACAAGCATACCTACACTATATCTAAGATACCTCAAGGTGATTTGAAGTATTGGTTAATCATTTAAAAGGATTAAGGCAAGGAAAGGAAGATTAGGGTTTCTATTGGAAAACTAGGGTTTCAAGTGTGCAAGCTTGGGTTTAAAGTCTAAACAAGGGTTTAGGGCATATTTCTCATCATCATTGTTCATCATAAGGTTATCTAAAAACCTTTATCTTTTCATTTCATGAGTTTATATGTATATATGATGTTTACTTAGCAAAATCACCGTTAGGACCTTTTTAACATGTAAAATGTATTTTTACTTGTGGTTATGAATTTGTGCACTTATACACATGTTATGTTGATGGTAAGATCATGTTATAAATGGATACATAAGTATTTTACAATCTTGGTTAAGCTTAAAAAGTGTTAATGCAAGATTAGGGTTTCTAATGATTTACTTAAAGAGCTACAAGTAAATGTGTATAAATAACTTGTTAATCTTGTTACCATGGACTTATGAGGACAATGGATGAACTTTTGGACATTAATATAAGTATCACATATGTCAAATATAGTTATAAGGGTTTTATGGTAAACTACTAAAGTGAAAAGTACATAAAACAAGCTTATTATAAAAGTATACACTTTGATATTAAGGGGCTGTTTGGAATCCGAATTTCCAACAGTAGGTTTGACATCTTATAAAGATAATACACCTCACGACGATTCCAAAAAGATAAGAAACTCGAAAAACGGATTAATAACGAAAAAGATACGCTAATTACGAGTTATACGTTAATTAAACGGGTTTATAAAATAACTTTTATAAAAATTATACAAAACAGAAAGTTTGATGTTTTTAATAGATTATACACATTTCTAGGATTCTAAAATGATAAATTAAAACGAAGAAGTTATGAATTACGCGAGTTTATATACTTAAAATGTATAAAAATACTTTTATAAAACCATTTTTATAAAAGTTACTGTTCACCAGTAGGTCCAAATTATGAAAATGTCAAATTATGATAACTCGTCCTAATACGAAAGCGTGGGCATAAGAAACGTCAAAATCGGGCTTAAAACGCGAAAGTTATGCCAGTTTTACTAAAACGGAAATTATAAACGTTTTTACTTATTAAACACAATTTTATCAAAACAATTAGATGGTGATGTAGCTATGTAGACTTGTATATGGTTGATGTTAATCATCATGCTTAGTACTTATACGGCCTTAAATTAAATAGGTTGCATCTGACGATTTACGTGACGTATTATTTGTGATATACTTGACATACGCTCACTCAAAGTGAGTTCATAGCCCCACGTTTTACATGCTTTTGTTTTATAAGTTTTTGGGGTGAGAAACATGCAATGTTTTACAACTGGACATAAGTGGATACTTTTACATTATGATTACATGTTACCTAAGTAGCGATAACCCTATCTGAGCCTATTATCATGAACTGTCAATTACTGGTTTGTGAGCGTGAATGTTATGAATAGATCTATTGGGATTGACATCTCCGTTCGGGTGATTAGCTATCACTGGGCAAACGAACGTATACCATGTCGAACATAGGATGTTGCGGGTTAGAACATCATCACGGGCAATGTAGGCCATTTATATGGTATTCATTTATGTCGAGCTTTAGTGTCATGAGCTTAGGGCAACGTAATTACATTTATATGATGTCTGCATCTGTTGCATTATCATACACTTGGGAAATCTTGTGGTCCTACAATATATGATTTATCAAACCTATGAATTCACCAACATTATTGTTGACGTTTTAAAGCAATGTTTTTCAGGAGATCAGTAAGCATAAGGTGCCAAGGATACATTGGTGATTTTGTTTTGGGATGTCATGCTAAAGATATGGTTGCATTATGTTTTGGGAAACTCATGTGTTGTGAACCAGTATCTTTGTAATAATAACAAGGAACAAGTTAAAGCTTCGGGCTATTTGTATCAAATATTTGTTAAATCCAATGTATTAGTTTTAAAACGACTTTTTGGTCGTTCTATATATATCTTGTGTTATTGATCCGAGAAGTAACACGCCCCGGACCCTTATTCCGCTGCGATCTAATTTAGGGGTGTTACAGATTGGTATCAAGAGCCAAGGTTATAGAGAACCAGGTCTAATGTTTTTGCTAGACTATAACCGTTTTCAAACATCGAATTCATACAAAGGGGTTTTACACGGGACATACATATGTACATACATTCATGCATACACTACTTGTTGCATTAGTTGGTTGGACTAGATGCATTCATAATTAATATACATGTTATGATATAATTGTATATTACTATAAGAGTCTTATATTAAATACTAATATAAGCTATCTTGAATTTTTAGATTCAGTCATGTCAGATTCCGATGAATCGGGGGTTACATACACGGAGGTTTCCAGACCATTTGAGGGTTTATCAGACATAGGATCACCGAGAGCCGATGATCACGAGTACCTTGAGCTGCCTTGGATGCCAGAGGACCCATACGTAGAGGCCGCTCTTCAGGCCCCACCCTATCCAGATTACGTGCCTGGCCCTGAGGAGCCAGAGTAGGCACCACCTTCGCCAGATTATGTTCCAGTCCTAGAGCATGCTGATGATGAGATTGTTGCTGAGGATCAGCCATATGTTGAGGATGCCTCACCTACTGCTTAGTCACCTGACTATGTCCCGGATTCCAATCCTGAGGCGGACCTGGAGGAGGACGACGATGAGGACCCCGAGGAGGATCTTGTCGATTATCCTGCCGATGGAGGAGATGACGGCGATGACGAGGAGGGGTCATCAGAGGATGATGATATGGACTTCAAGGCCGATGATGATGAGGAGGAGGAAGAGCACCCAGCTCCTGCCGACTCTATAGTTGTTGCTTTACCTGCTACTGATCAGGCCCCATCTGCGGAGGAGACAGAGCCATTCGAGACTGATGAGTCTGTGGCCACACCACCACCACACCCTGCATATCATGTGATAGCTAAGATTTCTATTCCAGCTCTAGTACCTACAGAGGTTGCCAGACTTCTCGCTATATCTACTCCACCATCATCACCGCTCTCCTTATGGTCTTCACCAATTCCCCATATACCTTCTCCACCATTACCCTCGATACCATCTCCATCACTACCACTATCACCACCCTCACCTGTGTTATCTCCAGCACCACCTCCTAGCCCCATTCGTTCATTGGGCTATCGAGCTGCTATGATCCGGCTGAGAGCTGAGGCCGCATCTACTTCCCATTCTCTACCATTACCACCACCCTTCATACTCTCCCCCACCAGATCAGATGCACCATCATCAGGGATACCACCACCCTTGCCCATATCAGTTCCTACTTCATCACCACCATTGCTACTACCCTCTGCTAGTCGTAGGGAGGACAGACCCGAGGTTACCTTACCACCTCGGAAGAGGTTAGGTATCGCTCTTGGTCCTAGATACGAGGTAGGAGAGAGCTCATTTGCTACTGCTGCTAGACCGGTTGGAGGTCTTAGGGCAGACTACGGCTTTGTTGCCACTATGGATAGGGAGATCAGGCGTGATCCGGAGAGAGAGGTTGGATATGGGATCACCGACTCGTGGGATGAGATAGTTGAGACCCTGCAGGGGGCACCAGTTAGTACTGACACGGAGTTGGGTCGACATATGACAGCATTTGAGACTAGGGTTAGGCAAGACACGGATGAGATTTATACGAGGTTAGACGATGAGCAGAGTCAGAGACAGCTATTGGCTGGTCGGCTCAATATGTTGTTTTGAGACAGACGAGCACATGCATATACACGTCATCAGATGGAGATAGAGGCTAGATTGTCTCGAGAGGCTTGGAGGCGATCGATGGATGCGAGTGATCTTGCCCGCGGAGAGGTTTTGTCACTGCGCACTACCGTACTAGGTCAGATGTCAGAGATTAGAGAGTTGCATGTTGCTGATCACAGGAGACAGGCTGTGACTTCAGAGATGCTGAAGGCAGACCATAGGAGATTTACAGAAATGAGAGAGTTGAGGACAGCCGATCATACTCGATAGCAGCAGCTTATACAGACATTGACAATGATGCAGTCATTACAGGGACATGTAACAGCACTACAGGGACAGGTTACTGCACTGCAGGGACAGCAGGGACCCGCTGGAGGTCATGTACAGCCAGAGCTACTAGAGGAGGCTGGTAGCAGTTCCTAGATTCTGTTATGGCTAGTCATTTTATATATAGCCTACTAAGTATTACGGGTTCAATCCCGGCTAGTAAGGCTTTAGGTTGTTATGTTTATTTTGTAACCTAATCGTTATGATCATTTTGTATCTGAACCAATCATGTATGTTTTCCAGTTATATATGGAATGGTGGTATTATGTCATGTCTATAATCGAATTTGTTGTGAATAAATGTCGATTTGGTTATATCATTGTTGATTATAATTCAGTTGTATATTTCACTGTGTGATGTGATCTCAAACTTTCAAATTATCATCGTTTATGTTCATGTCATGGTTATGATTTAATGAATTAACGGGTGTTGATTTTCTTATGATTGAAGAAAATGGCCCCGAAAACAAGCCACAAGGTCAACAACCGGGGTCACAACAAACCCCAGCCCCAACAAAACCACCACACAACTTCGTTCACTAATGCCCAAACTTCTAGGCAATGAGTGATCAAGTTGTCACTGCCGCTTGGCAGCATCGTGATGCAAAAAAGGATGGCGATGACTGAACTCAGACCTTTAGAAGGGTGGCAGATGACTGAACGCGTTGCTCGAGAGTGCACTTACCAAAGACTTATGAAGTGCCAAACTCTTTATGCAAAAGCACTGAGGGAGTTATTGATTTAACTCAATGGTTGGAAAGGTGGAGCCTGTTTTCGCATATAAGCAATTGCTCTGTGGAAATCAGATTAAGTTTTCCATTGTACTCTTTTGCTGGTGCTCTAACATGGGGAATTCTATGTTTATAACTGGTCAGTCATGATATTGCATATGCGATGACCTGGGCCGATCGACCCGTTTCCAAGCTATAAGCTCAAACCCAGGTTCTATCAACTTCATACCTGCTACTACACCCTTATGATGTTCATATGATCATACATAAGCTCTTGTTAAAGTTTCATAACTCAATTCATGCTCATTTTCCATTTTGATCCAAAACCGTACACCCGAAACCCTAATTTCGTGTTTTTCATAAAACTAAATGTTATAATGGCTAAATGTTGTTATAATCTATCCTAACATGCTTAATTAATGTTAAAATAACCACTTTATTGATTATTGAAGGAATTTGAACTTAAAACCCGCACGTTTACGTTTTGAAACCCTAATTTGACCCGTTTTGCTTCCTAGCTTAACGAATCGTTATTTTAAACTTTCGTTATGTTAAACCTTCATATTTTAGCTTATATTAATAAGCTATAACCTGCAAATGTCTTTTGGAATGTTAAAATAAGCTTGCATGGCAATTCGGACTTGTTTTACAAAAGTATTCCATGCAAGGGGTATATATCGTAACTTTCGGAAACTTATAACTAAAAGGGCTGAAAATGTCATTTTATCAAAGTTATAACTATAGGGGTCTATTATGTCACTTTCCAAAGTACAAGGTTTACTTTGTATATCTTTTAAACTTGAAGGACCAAACTCGTAAAAGTGCAAACTCCAAGGGTATATTTTGCCATTTTTCATTCTCAAGGGTCTAAAATGTAACATTTTGAAAAAGTATAAAAATGTATTCAAAACATTACAAGACATAACTTTAATTAACGCTTGACGTGCTTAACATTTCCAGATATTGAATAAAACGCTTAAAACCGATTATGTTCTAACCATTATATCATTCATCATCAATGTGCCTTTATAAATCAGGTCCCGGATCTCTATTGTACCACAATACTAGGGAGCTTCATATTAAGGGGTTTCATCTTGGTATTACGTTCTGACTGAGTTGTTGGGTTTACGATTTAAAGTGCCCTAGCTCCTCAAACGTTTACTGAATGACTTCTGAATTATGATGGCCCGAACGGTGATACAATAATTCCAAACTCTTCAATCAAACTCATAACTCTCTGAACCAAAGTTCTAAAGTACAATCTTCCTAAGACTTGACATATTTACTCAGGTTGCGTGACGTGGCTGTTTACTATCATTTTGCTATATCAACCTTTCCCGTTAAGATTGTGATAAGGTCGTCCGCTTTCATTTTGGAATATTTATTGCATCTACCTATCAGGTGAAGTTCATAACCTCGCCTTTACTTATTTACATGTTTTATAAACCCGCGAGGGGGATACATGCTTGTTTACAAACTCTTTTATATACTCGTTTATCTTATAACAATGTGATTACTTTTCAAAGACTTAATGAGTTCATAACCTCACATACTTTATAAACCCGTGATACCTGCTATAAACCATGAATGCAAGTGTTTTCTAAACTATATGATATCCTGATATATTATTGCCTAAGTACATATCTATTTGGGTAATATCTCCCAATATCTCCTTAATATCTAGTTGGGTAATATCTCCTAATATCTCTTCAATATCTATTTGGGTAGTATCTCCTAATATCTCTTTAATATCTATTTGGGTAGTATCTCCCAATATCTCTTCAATATCTATTTGGGTAGTATCTCCTCCCAATATCTATTTGTGTAGTATCCTCTTACATATTTCTTTAATATTATTTGGGGTAATATCTCTTTTTTTTTTTTTTTAATGGTCTATTTGGGTAGGATTTGTTACGCTGATAATAGAGAGATTCGTTAACTCAAATCCCCAGCAGCGGCGCCAAAAATTTGATACGCTATAAAATATACTAATATAATATTTCAACAAGAGCAATTAAGAAAATTCCCTAAGGAAAATTCACTCTTTAAAATATATATATATATAATATATAATATACGTATGTTAACCGGAAAGTATGATTTCCCGGGTCGTTTTCCCAACGATTTGAGAAATTGAAACCTCGCTTGATATTGGATATTGATTTGAATGGGTTCGAAGAATGATTGGGTTTTCTACAACTACTAATTAAAAACAGCAATAAAAAACGATTAAAGCACTTAACAAATAACGGGAAACAAATAAAACGCGACTAATAAGCAAGTAAACTAAACTCAACTCCTAAAAATGTAAATTAAATTTCTAAACCTAAGATAGGACAAAAGAAAATTTTAGGAAAAAGAAAAATATTTTTTTGATTATTTTTTGAATTTAAATCTATTTTAATCTACTTAAATCTAAAAAAATAGCAAATTAAGTACTAAAAATTTAGAAAAATGATTTTTAAACTTAGAAAAGTCTAAATTAACATAAAAACTCAGAAAACTATTTTTAACTATTTTTAAAATTAAAAATAAAAGCTCAAAAATGAAAATTAAGATCTAAAAAGTATAAAAATGATTTTACTGAATGTAAACCTAAAGCTATTTTTTATAAAACTAAAAACTATTTTTTTGTATTTTTATGAAACTTTTTTCTATTTTTTATTGATTTTTTAAGATTTTAACTTTCGAAAAACTATTAAAAATAAACTAATTGATAAAAAATTATGAAAAATTCAGGTAAAATCTAAAATGTAACAAAGATCTAAGGAAAAATAAAAGGCAGATCTCAGCTTATTAAATAAGCTGAGAAAAGAGCTTATTTAGCTACGGCTTATTAATAAAAGGGAAAGTCAAAACGTGTATAAGTTTTTAATGAAAGGAAACACTGATGGATGAGCTATTGTAGCACACTTGTTAAGGCATATGGCATATAAGAGGGAGGTCGTGGGTTCGAGGGTGGTTAACCCCTTTTTGCACTTTTTTTTAATTTTTGCTTTTTATGAAAAACTGAATACTAGGGCTTATAGAGGACACAAAATTAAGCTATTTTAATAAAAGGGACATAAGCTGAAACTAACTAATAAGCTTTTAAACAGCTTATCAAAGCTGCTGTATCAGAAAGTGGGGCTTTCCCCTTAGTTTGACTAAATTAGCTGTAATAAGCTCAAATTTAAAAAGAAAAGAAGCTTTGGAAAGCTTATAATGTATACTATCTAAAAATGAAAAGCTAAGTCACCTAGGAACATCTTAAACTAACTGAATTTTGAGATGAAAATGCTAAACTCAGGAAAACAATAAGCAAAAATGCACAAAATTCAGTTAACCTAAATTACCTAATAAGCTAAACTAGATTATGAGCTTTTGAGAACTTATAAAACTACTTATTATCTATCTATTTAAACTATAAAATCAATAATTTTAAGCTAGAATTTTGAATTAAAAAGCTATTTTAACCTACCTACTGTTTTTGGTATTTTTGGTTCTCTTAGTTGAATTTTGACAGCAAAATAAGCTAGGAAAATAAGCTAGAAAATAAAATTTAAGTCTTAATCTATATTCAGCTATAGCTAATCTAAATCCTACTTTAATCTTAGAAGCTAAAACCTATGATTACCTAGCTTGAACTTAAGCCAAAAGTGACAGTAGGAACACCTTAGTTCCTACTGATGCACTTTGCACAAGTGCAAAATAATAGTGCAGGTTACAAAAGGGGTAACCCTGCACTTAGAAACACTCAAGTGAGTGAGGCAAACAAGATTTAAGTGCACACAAAAGCTTAAAAAGCTCAAATTAAACTTAAGCTATCACACTTAAGCTACAATTTCCCCTGGTGCAGGAATACTTAAAATAGCCATAACTTTTTGATTTTTTACAAACTAACTTGTGAAAACTCTTTTCCTTTTGTTTTTAACTGAAATCAAAGCTGTCTCAAAAGGTTTGCACAAAAACTTTTGACTTTTGATAGTCAAATTAGCTTAAACCAAACACCCCTTAAGATTCATGACAGTTTTTGAAAAAGCTTATGAAATGAAATCTATTGAACAATTTATCACTACCAGATATTTAATAGTTAACAATAAGCATAATAAACATGACTTAACAACTGAATCTAGTTAAAACTCAAAATCCACAAGGTATACTACTATTTTTGGAGTTTTTATGTTTTTAAGACTGAATTTAAGAAAACAAATTACTATAACTAAGAAGCTAAGAAAACAGATTCAAGTTAATGACTAATGAGACTAATAAGCACAATCAAACAAAAGAAATAAGCACTAAGAAAAGCAGATAAGCAAGATAAGCATATAAGCATATAGACTATTAAGCAAATTTTAAGCAAATCTAAACTATGAATTAAAGAACAAAAGTAATGAAAACTAACCCTTAGCTTCAGCTAAACAGAAGCTTTCACACAATTAAGCTGCTACAAGCTCTCCTAGCTTATAAATAAGCTAGGAGTTAAGTCCTTCTTTGACCCTTCCATAATTGGTCAAACTTCCAAAAAGCTCAATAATCCACAAGTTAAAGGTAAATATATGTTAAGCTGATTTAAGGTTTAGATATGATTAATACTGAATTAAATAAGCTCTATTTCAGCTTATAGACTGAAAGAGCTTAATATGAGCTTATTAGCTTATTGAGACAATTTGGCTATTTAGAGAGCTTTATGAAATAAGAGAAAAGAGAGTTTATAACTAAATTAAACTAAATTTCATTAATAAAAACTGAATTACATTCCTTAAAAAGAAATTACAACTGATTTAAAATTACATTAAGCTTTTAAAACTACACGAAGATAAAACTAGAAAAAAGAAAAGAT
>BQNB010000608.1:105683-115903 GCA_026074375.1 Tanacetum coccineum | reverse complement strand
TTGACTTGACTTTGATTGGGCTTCGCCTTCACACACTTTTCCATCCCGTGTCCGGTTTTGTTGCTTTTTGCTTGGTTTTTCATCTTTTTGTGAGATATCCGTTTCCTGCACAATACAAATGCAAACATACAAATACAATGTATTTTTGGTATGTTTTTATTCTTTTAAGTCCGTTATTAATGGAGAATGGTATGTGTAATTAAACACATACCAGTATCCGATAGAAAGAAAAGTGTACATTTGGGACTTAGTTGTCTTAGGTGTTATCAGTTCGTCTACTGAGAGGGAATAATTGAGATATCCGGGACTTAGTTAACTTTGGTGTTTCAATTCATATCATCACTATCATGTTAAGAGAAATTAGACATCCGGGACTTAATTGACTTTGGTGTTACAGTTTCAAATTAATTGTGTACTTCATCGATTTGGGCGTCAGACTTCAAGAAAGGATTGCTGATTCAAGGGGAAGCTAAGACAACTTCCAAAAGGAGAGTATCGAGACGGACTATAGACTGTTTACATGGACAAAATGACTATGTCATTTTCGGTTTGAACATTTTCAGGTCCTGTCTTATACATAATCTTGTGAATATATAAATGTGTAGTATAGACTTAATTATAGGCTAATATAAATAGTGATTGAGTACAAATTTTCAAGAATTTCTTAGAAAATTCAAAATCTTTCAAATTACAGTACTCAGGACTATCTTATATATCCTTCAATGATTGAGGGGGAGCATTAATATGTTCCAAACACGGCTTGTGAATAATTGGCACACTTTTCTCCGAAAGTTTATAACATATTTAAATCAAGGGTTTTTGGCTTTAAATAGCCACGTACTTTCTCAAATGTACCCATATGGTACGTGTACTAAATTTATTGCCCATAAATGTGGATCAAATTACTCAAGTGTATTCCTCACCAACAGTGTTAAACAAGTTTACGAATACCGATGCACATGTTGAGGGGGAGCATTTCTAAAAAGCAAAAACAATCGTGTACTAAACACTTTGATAGTTATATCATAAGTACCTGATTGAGTTTTTGAAAGTGGTTTTATGGCAAGGTGAACTGTACCAAAAGATTGACCATGTATTTACTGTTATCGAAGTTATAAGGATGGTAAGGTTAGGTACTCGTTCCCATGATCCTGCCAAAACCGTAGGGATCACCCAGAGCACTATCCACAGTTTAGTTGTAGAAGACCCTTAGTAATTGGATAAAAAAGTGAGTAAATTTGAGGCAAAGGGTATAGAGCCGACAGAGATGGAGCTAGTACTTGAATAAACCCTAAACAAGGTTCTAGTCAAGAAATCTCGTAAGCACATGACAGGGGTTGAAGAAATCGAAAAAGAATTTACAGATAAAGGGTGTAAAGAAAGAAACCCCATCCATACACATAGGCAGAAATCGGGGCAAAAACAAATGCTGTTAGAATCACTAAGATAAGCAAACATTGAATGACATCATGGACCCAGTGATGCAATTGCACAACCCTCCCAAAGCCACTCAGAATCTCTCAATTGAATTATGTTTCGTTTCTTACGGAGCTAAACATAATCTACAAACTTACACACTCCGAGTAAGTCGGTAATTGAAAAGGTGGGCAGTCCAGCTCCTCCACCGATCACTAAAACAAAATGTACTTTGAGTCTAGACCAAGTGATCATCAATTAAATCTGTATGAGGACAATTCTAATTTACTAGTGTATTCACACACTATGATTACAAGTTTTATCATAAGAGTCCTACGCATTATCCTTGTGATTTTGCCAGAACATCCGAGTGATACGTAAGTATTCATAGTGAAGATGGAAATCCTGCTTGAGCCAACCACAAACAAGCTCATGGTAGGTGACTTGTGAGATCCTTAATGGATCAAACTTGTGAAAACTGGAAAACAACAACGGTGCAATTCTACATGAATCAAACTTTGTTCCAGTATAGAATGTTGACGTATATTGGACTTTGGAAAAACAAAATAAAAACTTTCGAATGTGTTACAAAACTCTTTGCAAAGTATCGCATCGATTGTTTTTACAAATAAATTTATCTCTTATTTAACTGTTTTATTACCGGACCATTCAAAAGATGGAGATGGAGATACCGTGTTCCCATGCCAAAATCAAGTCATTAACCGCGTGCTCAATCTCAAAATGACACCATTCGAAAGATATCAATGAACGCTCAAGTATCTGTTATAAAGCTTCCACAACTCGAATATTCAAGCTTTCAGATCAAAAAAAGTTGAGCATATCATTTCGAAAGAACACAAGTTCACAAGACGGCAAAAGATCACATGATGATGATTAGAGATTATAATTGGATGATGATCTCAAAGAAGCTCAAAGATCACATACAAGTCAAGCTAAAGCCTAAAAGTCTAAAGTTCACTGTTTATTGTTTTTATTTCTTTAGATTCACAAGATAAGATCAAGTGAAATCAAACCGTTTACGAGCAATACATAAGACTAAATCTGAAGATTAAGAGCTAAGTTTATGTATTTATCAGGGTGACCTCCCTTATTGGGATTTGTTAGATATTAGAAAAAGACTCGGTCACCCCGTGTATTTTACTGTTCATTATAGCTCATAGTTTAATAGTTAAACGTATGACTTTCGGTATTGAACCGGGTACTCTACCCGGTGTAAATTGTAAAGAAACTATAAATACCTCTTCCAACTTTGGAAGAGGTAAGCATCTATTCATTTTACACACACTCTTAAGTGTGTTTTTCCTTATTTCTCTCTAACTATTCTCTCTCTCTAACTTTCCTCTCTCTAGATCTCTATTAGAATATATACATGTTTTGTTGAATTCGGGAACTACGAATCAATCAGGTCTCTTGAGGATCTCCGTTCCAACAGCTGTGTCCATATTGACAAAGCGTTTAATTTGATCAAGGGGGCGAAAATGATAAACTTTATTTACTGACGCGGTTAGATTTTTATTAAAAAAATTACATGAGATTTAAGTCTTCCGACGCTCGTAACATATATGCAAAAGCTAAGATCACAGCTGGTACTATTCTGACGGGCTATGAAAACACAAATTTTTTTCATGGAATCATTAATCGTTAAACGAGCCGAAAATTTGGCTATTAAAGGTGTTATGGTTAGATGGCGAATGGGTGGGATGATCCCTGTCCGAGTCAAAGTAAATTTCGTTTGCATTTTGCTAAACGTTTCGAGTCCCCGCAGCCAACAAATGTAAACTTAACTATACCGTTCCCTAATCGATTGTTTTGATCAGATGGGACATTTGGAGAGTCAGATCCCAGAGATGAAGTGCGAATGCAGTGTGGGCTATGGAGAGAATAAATCTCCTAGTCCAGCGGGTTCACTTTTGAGTTTTTTCGAAGTTTCTGGGACACTTTAGGATCTGAATTTTGTGCTTGCTGTGGAATGGTTTTTCCGATCATAGTTTCATTTTCAGAGGATGTAACTCCCTCTTCATTGCTCTCATTCCGAAAAAACCATGATCCTAAGTCGTAAATGATTATCATCCCAATTAGCTTGATCGGAGTCTTTACAAGGTTGTCACACACAAAATATTAGCAACTCGACTTTCGTCCGATCATCTTTGGTCTTATATCGGATCTTTCAAACGGCGTTTCCTTCCTAATAGACAAATCTTGATGGACCATTTATCATAAACGAATTACTTTCTTGTGCAAAGCATAAGAAACAACAAGCATGTGTTAAAGTAGATTTTTGCTAAGGCTTAAGATTCGATCAGGTGGGATTTTTTAGAAGATGTGCTTAGAGATTTTGAGGTTTCGAGTTCTGAAATGGTGCTCGTGGATTCGGGGTAGTTTAACACTCTGGTATGGCTTCTCGCAGTCCTCCTATGGTAGTCCAGACGTCCGAAATCCAATTCATTGTGGTTTAAGCAAGGAATCCTTTGGACCCGCACTACCTTTTTATCTTAATTATGGAGTCTTCTTCAATCTTTCGTTATCTATGGCCATCGAAGGCGGGGATTTCGCTGTGTAGCATCAAAATGGTTTTCGTCTCTTAATATTTCCCATAGTTTTATGCGGATGATGCGGTCTTTATGGTGTAGTGTCTATTGCTAATCACTACACTGGTATCATACTCACATTCTTCATTGTTTTCTTTGTTATTTCCGGCCTCTCGATCAATCTTAAGAAAAGTCACCTTTTTGGAGTCGGGATTCGAAGTGAGGATGTTAATGCTGCAGCTTTATATTTTGGTTGTTCGACTATGAAAACCCCTTTTAAATACTTAGGGGTGATGGTTGGAGGTAATAGCTCGACTCTTTCAGGCATGGGACGATACGATTGGTAAACTTAAGGCTCGTCTATCTAATTGGAAACTTAAAACTTTATCTGTTGGAGGAAGGCTTACTCTTTTAAAGTCGGTTCTTGAGTCGACACCTATTTATAAATCATGTCCACTAAAAGGTTCCTAAGTATCATGTGTTACAAAACGATTGAAGTCCATACGTAGAAAAAATTTTCAATGGTGTTCATGCCGACGACAGAGGAAAATAGTGTGGAACAAAATATGGGCCAAGGCTTCACGAGCGTCCAAGAGTATGGATGAGACTTTACGGTGTCTCATTTTATGCTTTATATAAGGCGCACCTTTATCAAATGGGTTTGGAGATTCATATCAGCGGACTAACATATTCAATATGGTGAAGTCTCATCATGTCTATGCCTGGCTCCCACCATATATAACATAACTTATCTTTGTTTCCGTTACTCGACTTGGAAATCCACTATCTTCGGGCAGGTGGCATAGCTTAAAGATATATGTGGTTTGGACCTGAATTTCACACTGTTATATTTGTGTGGGTAATGGGTTTACGCACAGCAATTATGGAATTGAAGTTTGCGGATTGGTGACACTACACTTCGTGTATGTTTTCTACGAATTTATCTTTGTAGATTAATAAGATTGTTATAGTGGCTGATAAACTACAATACTCGGTTACCTCTTCTCTCGTCGTTCTGTTAGAGAGGAGGTTGAATCTTCTCATTAGCTCTTCTTCAAACGATAAAATTGCAGTGGACCATTGTGTTGTCTAATATGAGGGATAAGTTGGGTGTGTGATTTAAATGGTGAAGGTGGTTTTTCGGGTCAAAAGATGTTCTGCATTCTCTCTTAGATGAATGTTTCTTGCTCGAGAAAGCCCCTATCTGTTCTCGAGAGGGTTAAAATATCTGTTCCAAAAAAAATAAACATTTTTTTGCTTAGAAGGTTTTCCTGCATTTGTTGCCTAACTCGATCCAATTTACACATCGTGGTGTCTTAGTTTCTGATCTTTTATGTCCGCTTTGCTCCTACTGCTCAGGAAGATTCCTCCACTTGTTCTTCAGTTGCAGATTGGCTACGGATATCGTTAGGCTCGTATGCCGCTGGTGGAATCTATCATGGACGCCCATTCCGGTTTCATATGCTGATTGGCTTAATTGGTTCAATTCCATCAGATTAAGCTCCAAAGTTAAAGATTTGCTGGAAGGAGTTCTTTATATAACTTGGTGGAGCGTATGGATGTTTCGTAATCAGTTGCTCTTCTCGTCGAAAGTCCCTCGTAAAGATGTTATTTTTGACGATATTGTTTCGCGCTCTTTCATTTGGTGCATTTCTAGATGTAATTGTACTTTTAGTTGGGATAGTTGGTTGCAACACCCCTATTTGATCTCTTTGTAATTTTTTTTCTAGCTTCTTGCTAGTTGGTTTTATAATAGTTGCCGTTCTAAAAAAAAACATATGTATACCTTTAATATAATATGAGAAAACTATCGTGTAGTAATCAATTCTTTTATTAACTAATAGAAAAACTCAATTACAAAATGGAGCTATTTTTTAGCCAATAAAAGTCCAAATCTGAACTACTGTAATTTGGTTGAACTTATGATAAAATACGCATGGCTTTTTGAGTTCTTGTCATTTTTGACTTAAGTGTAAATAAAGTTATATAGAACTCATTCCGTCTCTATATAAGTGTCATTTTTTAATATTTTAGAGGTTTTTTTTCAACTTTGACTTTAATACTTGATAAACTTATACCAATGAAAATATATTTAAAATTCAATTCATTCATGTATTTTACATAAGTATTATAATTTTTTTTTTAAAATAGTTAAGGTTAAAGGACTTTAAGAAGTTAAATAATAACACTTAGAGTAAATTGCATAAATCATCCTTAAAGTTTGGTCAAATTGCATGTTTTGTCTCAAACGTTACGAAAGTGCAAGGATCGTCCCTGTGAGGAAACATTTGGTGCAAGTATCATCCCCGCAGGGACGATACTTGCACCAAAGGTTTCCTCAAAAGTTTCCCTACATGGACGATACTTGCACCAAGAGTTTCCTACAAGGACGATCCTTGCACTTTCGTAACGTTTGGGACCAAACATGCAATTTGGCCAAACTTTAAGGACGATTTATGCAATTTACTCTAACACTTATTTAGAAATAGAGAGGTTATAAATTTTGCAGGTCCGTGATCATTTTTACATAAAGATACTTTTTTCATATTCGATATCCACAACAACCATTTATGAAGATTTATAATTTTTACGTTAAATGGCAAAACTCGCTCTAATATTTGGTTGTATATTTGGTTTTGCATAACTTATCAAATTTCTAGGTTAAGGCCAACCGGTTAAAGCACATTATAGGTTATTAAGGAGGTCGCAATATTCAACTCTTTCCTCATCCAAAGTTTTTATATTCTAAAAAAGTACATGCATTTGCTTAGATTTGTCTTTCTTAAATCATAAAATCGGTGTCCTAATTCATCTTAAATTTAACAGAAGACTATTACGTATGATTAATAAAGTCTAAGGATATTCATTAAATTAATAGAAAAACAAGGAAACTGACAAGTTTAATAAAGTAAATAAAATTGACACATATATTTTTAGAGCAAACGACACAAAAAGGCACTCAACTTAGGGTCGGTCTCCAATCAAGATACTCTATTTTTTTTTTCAGATAAAGGATGCCTATTTTTTTAGCGGAATTAAGTTTTTTTTCACTTCCCGTTAAAAAACTAACAGGCATTTCGTTATTTTACTAAATGAATCTTGTATGAAATTTGAGGGGGTTTTATTATCTATTTAGAAGTGAAACCTTTCTGAAGTAGCAACAAATTGTGCTACATGCATCTTCATTCACTTGTAATTAACTGATTATTCCTTGTTAATTAGTTTGACCATATAACTCCATTATTAATACCTCATGTGGTTACGTGAACTTAAAAAACAATTAGACATTTTCTCGCTGGATCTCTGAACACAAGATCAATACATAGGGATAGGAGGATTTTTATTCATTTCTTGATGCTACAGATATATTTTGTTTACGGTTTGCTACCTTGTTTTTATTAACCTAGATCTGTTAATAATCCATTCGCAAGTACTTTTATTGAGATTAATGTCCCTCCCGATTGAAGAATCATAAAAAGATTCAGGGAAATAACGAAATGGTCGTTAGTTTTTTAACGGGAAGTGAAAAAAAAACTTAAATCGGCCAAAAAAGAAAAGTTGACATCCTTTATGTGCCAAAAAAATAGAGTACCTTGATTGGAAACAGACTCTAAGTTTAATGCTTTTTTTGTGTCATTGCCGATATTTTTATTTTTATACATATATATTTTGCTGGATGAAATTTAAATTTGTATGAACAAATTGAAGCCAATTTTGAATTTTGAATTTTATTAATTAGTAAAAAGGCTTGATTTCAAAATGAAGCTTTCTCATTAATGATAAAAAAAAGATTTTTTATTTTTGTATCTTTTTCATCATATAAAAGATTTTACTGACGTCCTAAATGCTCTAAGTAACATTATATTAGACATTTTCACTCTTTGAGTGATATTTTTATATGTTTTTAAATGTATCAACTTTCTATACTACTGAAATAAACTTATGTGCCTTATACTACATATGCATATAAGGGATAGAGAGAGAGAAAAGAACAGAGTCAATACATATGGCCTCTCCGGTCATTTTCAGAAACCTTAACTTGAGTTTTGTTAGTATTGCACTAACTATTGCATATATGAAAAGTCATGTAGAATGAGGTTCAGCAGTAATCAGATTTATGGGGTCTAGCTAAAGAAGGTGTTTAATCTCAAAAGAAATATAGAATAGTAGTTATAATGGTAGAAAGATGGAAGGGAAAAAACTGTATACCGCATTTTGATGTTCCAGTTGAAGTTCCATTGCTTTCTCAAGTCTCGTGACAATCTCGTCAATATTTGGGCGTTGCGATCTTTCTTCATTTAAGCAGTCATACGCTATTGCAGCGACATTGTTAAATGACTGCAAGTCCATTTGTTTCCACAGATCCCAATCAACTATTTCATTTAGTTTTTTCTCTTTGTAATGGATACCGGATGCAGGAGCCAAAGACTTGTTAGCAGGGGCGGAGCCATGTACTAGGTAGGGGGGCCGTTGCCCCCGATAAACTGGCGAATTTTTTTTTTAGTGCAAAAATTGTATTTTTATGGCCTTATTTTTAGCTTGCCCCCATCTTAAATCTCAAATTGCCCCCGATAAGGCTGCTTAAATATCAAAAAGCTATTGAAAAGCTACTAAAAAATGCTAAGAAATTGCTAAAAGCTGCTAAAAAACTGTTAAAAACTGTTAAAAAGTGTTAAAACGCTACTAAAAAGTTACGGTTTTTAGAGCTGTTTTCAAAGAATTTTTTTTTGCCCCCTATATGCCAAGATCCTGGCTCCGCCACTACTTGTTAGTGTCATCGGCAAGTATTGATTTCCTACCACAAAGTAGCTCAAACAATACGATCCCAAAGGAGTACCTATCCGTCTTGTGGTTCACACTTTTAGTCTTTTCATATGTTGGGTCTGTATACCCATTCGTACTCCATACTTTACTAGTATGGAAAGAATGGTGCCTTTGAGATGCTTCAATTTTCATTGACTTTTCAAAGCTAGATAACGTAGGCTCGAAGTTATCATTTAATAAAACTGTGGAACGGCTGATGTCTCGATGTATCACGCTAAAATCGCGTGGCTTGTCGTAATGAATGTAGCTCAACGCATGCGCAAGACCAACATATATCCAGTGTTTTAAAAACCGGGTCGACCCGGCCGGTTCAACCGGTTGAACCGGGAACCGGAGCGATCACCGGGCCGTTGTGAGCCGGGTTTTCATTGAAAACCGAACCGGATTGAACCGCCGGGTTTCGGTCGACCCGGGTCGAACCATCGGACCGAAGACCGGCCGGTTCAACATATATCATAAGGAAAAAGAGAGAATGATCTACATCAGTTGATGTAATTGGATGAGTTCCATAGGCAGTTGAACCATACGCTTACTTATCTTGTTAAAGATCGATCGATTGGAGTTTCAGTTTTTTGTACGTTGTCATGATTAGTGTTGGGAATTATGCATTCCTGACTTAGTATCGTTAGTTATATTAGTTAGTACCGCTAGTTGTAATTTGTACTGACAGTACAAAATGTTAGTACTGATTAGATAGTTAGTATCGTTAGTATAAAATAGTTAGTACCGTTTATGAGATATGCATAAGATATCTTAGGAAAGGATATGCATGATCTTTATACATGTTTTGTAAAGCCAATTAGGGTTTCCTTAGTCTATAAAAGGAACCCTAGGCATAGTTAGTAGATATAGTTCTACACAGATGAATAGAGATCGATTAGCAATCATAGTCTTTGTAATCTGTAACCTAGGCAGATTCAAGTTATAATATAAAGTTCTTTTGTGATTCTTAATATTGTTCTTCTTAGCATTATTGATTAGTTTCCGCATAATCAACAGTGTTCAAATCAGTGTTTTATTATTGTTGTTTTTGAATTATCTAAAGGAACAAACCCTTTACAAGCTAAAGGTTAAGATCTATTCAGTAAACGATCCAACAAAAAATTTTAAAATTTTGGTTACAATTACCTTTTATGCTATGTTTCAATATATTACCTATCATTTTAAGGACAAAGCAAATGGCAATTAAAAAAATAGTTTTTAAGGGTTATTTCCCGCTACACTTAAGTTGAACATTGTCTCCAATGTTCTTTAAAAGTACCCGTAAAAACGAATAAAGGGAAAAGAAAACAAGTAAAAGAAACTAGTACTCCCCTGGTTTGCTCAATAATGGTGAAGAAACATGCGATAACTGGTTAAATCATCCTCTAAGAATCATCTAATGAAACTTCCTAAGAACTTCCAAGCTTTTTCTCATCAAATATAACATGT
>BQNB010000608.1:2780-104018 GCA_026074375.1 Tanacetum coccineum | reverse complement strand
TGGTTGGTTGCTCATTTTTCACACATTAATACAAGTTCTCTTATATGTTTACTTTCTCTCTCTAAGTGTTCATCCAACCGTCTCTCTTACTAAAACAACCTCTTTCCCTCTCTTTAAGTATGTTATTAGATTAGTATTCACCCCTTTTTTCGTTAGTTTAGGTATAACTTAGGATAAATTAGGACTAACTCAGATAACTAAAATACTGATAGATTTAAGTATTAACACACGCTCTTAGTAATTGACACCCTACTTACCAACTAACCTACAACTGATCAGGTATACTGCCTATTAGTGTTTGTTAATAGGTAAAGTCGGCAAAATAAATATAATAAAACTTGAATATAAATTACCTACGCACAACGAAACATTAAGTTTTTGGCACCGTTGACGAGGAGTGAGTTTGTTTAATTCCTATTTATTAGTTTTTTTAGTTTAGGTGTAGTGTAATTTAGATTAGTTTAATTTTTTACTTTTGTGTGTTTCCTTGTTTTTGTTTGTTTGTTTTTGTTTTTGTCTTATATTTCTAGTCAGGTCAAGATAAATGATCTAGACATCACAATGGAAGAGTATATTCAGCTTGAAACTGAAAAAGCTCTTAGACGCGGTCAAGTGTATAACTAGGAAACTGCTACGTATGGTAAGATCAGGTATTTTGAAGGTATTGACTACTTTAAAAAATTTTAAACAGAATTCCCAGCTATAGTCTACAAAGATGGTTTGACATCTGAACCAGAGGTCTCATCGGAACCTACAGTAAGTCTTCATCATGTCAAAGAAGTTGATTTACAGTTTGAAATATCATTTGCCGAATCTGACGATGAAGATTACACTGTTTTATACGATAAGGATTCGTTTTCTTATAAAATATTTCTATCCATCCATTTGATAGTGTTATTGATGCTAATGTTGATACCTATTCCCATGAGTTTGATGAATACTTTGAAACAAATCATGATGCACCCAGTAAATCTTTTACTACTAAAGATTTTGTTATAATGATTAAAGTCATGGTTTGAAAATGTTTTAATGAAGGGATGCCATTAATTTTTATTATTAAGAATTTATATGTGTCGTTTGGCATTCCCTTTGACCCCAAGTTGTTTTATAAGAAAGGTTCTTGCACTAGTGGAGTAGAGGCCAAGGTATGTTTATTTTATTTATTGAAATAATCAGTCTCCTAGATCGAATACGACGTATCGACCTTAAATCAATACGCCATATCAAGAGTTTTAACATAATTTTGACTAGTCAACTCTTTGATCTAATATGAAGTATTGGATAAGCTCTAATACGGCGTATTTATGTGGGTGTTTAAAAGACCCACTGATACACCGGATCAGATTTCACATACACATTTTTTACTCCTAAACTTTTTCACCACGGTTAAAATCATATTCGAGACACCTTTTGTTTCGATAATCTATTCTTGTTATCTAGCTTAATCCCTCTTTTGAATTAAGGTAATGAATCTGATTCCTTTTTTTTTATTTATTGATTTTAAATTATAATTAGGCTCGACTTTGAATTTAGGGTTTTTATTATGGTTTTGATTGAGCCCATTCCTATGTGTTTTATCCCATGGTATGAGAAATGGTTGAATTTGGATTTGGGGTCAAACAGGTATAAACGGAGTAACCCATTTGGTTTTATATATTAGGAACCAATATGGCGTATTTGATCAAACAAATACGGCATATTAGATCTTTTTTAACTTTAATTACCAGAGATGTACCCGATAGAGGACTGATGACGCCAACACCTTAACACCCCAACAGACCGAGGACTAGCCTGATCGTTGATCTTCCTATCCCTTGATCTATATGGTTCTATCTTTTTGTAGACATGTTCTATCATTATCTTGTTTGTATTATGATGTATTCGGATTTTTCACTTATTATTATTATGACATCGTATATACTATGATATGACTGTTTGGTTCACTCTTGAAAGGTGGGATTAATGGACTCTGGCAGTAAGTTCAACAAACATTCGTAGAGACATAACAAAGATTTTTGATTTTTGTTTACTAATTACTCATGAACTTACGGATGGAGACGATGTAATGATCAAGATGACGATAATGCAACATGAAGCTGGAAACAAGTCTAACTTAAAGACTTTTCTGTAAACAAAAGTGCTTGCCGGGAGACAACCCAGAATGTAATTTTCAATTTGTTATCGAGTATGTCTTTCTAGGTAGTCGATACGGCATATCCAAACTCCATGGATACGGCGTATTAACCCCACCTAGATGGTATCCATTTTTATTTTCCTGCACTTTAAAACTTTATTGTCAGACTTGTCGATACGGCGCATTCGTTAAACGAATACAACGTATTTCAACCTCTAACTCGTACTTAGGATTTTTCCTATAGGTCTTAATATGGCATATCCTCAAACATGGATACGGCGTATCGACTTCCTGTACATATCCAGTTTTAGTTTTTATTTTATTTTCTAACCGACGATTATCCAGAGATATAATTGCACTTGTTTTCTGAGCATTAATACATGAACCTTACTAGACGATTGAAAGAATTTGGTGATGCTTATTTTCTAGAATTCTATGTGTGTTGTTTTCATGCTGGTATCCAGACACATTTACAACACACATCCTTTGAAGGACTAGTGATTCACCTATTCGGGGGGTCGGGATTGATTAAACTAAATAAGAATAAACATAGTTCTAGTGAGAGAAAGTAGAGAGAGGGTGGAGAAATAAAAGATGTATTATTAGAAAGAGAAAGAGAAATACAAAATGAACTTCCACCAACCCCTATGGAGAGACATGGGGGGTATTTATAGCCTATACTAAAGCTAACTATACCACATATACAATAATAACCCCTGCATGTCACGCAGTGTCCATAGCTAGTCTAATTCACGTGTAAGACGCCATCTTTACAAAATATTTAGGCTAACAATCTCCCTCCAAGATGGTGTCATACGTGAATTGGTTATAATGTTTCCTACAAGAAAAAAAAAAAAAAAAAAAATAAAGTAAAATGATAAATTGGAAGTCCACAATTCCTAAAGATTGTCTTTAATGGACCTTTATCTACTTGAATGCTCCAGCTTTATTTTCTTCACTGTCGAACTAGTTGTGAGTTTTACTCTCCCTCGCAACTAGTAGGCTCTTTTTTAGCTCACCTCCCAAACAGACCAAAAACCCTTAGCCTGATGTAAAGAATCAATGAGAAGTCTTCTTAAGGACCTATTTTCTTATTTAGGATACACTGTGGGAGGGATGATATCATCAACATCGTCTCACTTAGGAAGCATTCTAGTCCCAAAGTACACACTTTATCACTTTTCTGAAGTCCCCAAAAAGACATGGTATGACTTGCTATCATCATACTAATGTGTACATCTTATAACGAAGTACACACTTTATCCCATTTTTGAAGTAAAAAACGTAGCTCCAAAATAAATTAAGGCTTGGAAAAGCACTTTACTCCCTCCCGAAAAGACATGGTAAGACTTGCTACACCAAAGTCAACTAAGTCCTAAGTGTAAGCAATTTATCCCTCTATGTAGTCAAAATGGTAACATCAAAGTCAACTAAGTCCCGAATGTACCCATTTAAATTGTTTCACCAAAGTCAACTAAGTCCTGAGTGAAAGCAATTTATCCCGCCGCTATGTAGTCGAAACGGTAACATCAAAACGGTAACATAAAAACAACTAAGTACCGAATGTACACATTTATCCCTCCAGGATGATGACTAACTGAGGAATCATCCTACTCATGTGTACATCGTATATCAACTGGAACTGCTTACTTAGCTTCATAACCCGTGATTGTATAAGCAATTCTCTGTGAGAAGATGTCGAATCGTATTCTCTTTAACATATCTCTCTTGATCAATCCGAACTAAATCCCCTTATCTATTCTGTTGGCTAATACTGATGACTATTGGTTGAAGCATAATCCTTCACTTGTGACTTAATCTTGTACTATCCGTGTGAAGAAGGAACGGTGCAAAGGCAAATATCTGAGTACCATGATCTCACCTAAAAGTATACAAAAAATACATCACCACTTGAAATCTCCTCAACTACGTGAGACACTAAGCACTACAATGTAACTCCTTAAAGTGATAGCTACTGTGTGGGTATAGGGAGAAAGAATAACAAAAATAGCTAGATATCTAAGTCATCATCACTAACACAAGTCAACTTCGTTGTGGAGAAAGAAAGAACCAAAGACGAAATAAGTACACTCCCTGTGAAATATTACTTCAACCCCAAATGAATAACATCAGACAAGAACTCCGTAGTCATTAAAATTCAATACTAGCCATTATGAATGAAGGTGAATTTTGATAAGGATCGTTTTAGTGTAATGTATTGTGTTTGTTGTGTTGTTGTTCATGATTTTTGATTGATGTGTTTAGATTGTTAACGGATATCAGGCTCAAAAGATTAACATAAGCACGGCCCGTCCAAGAAAGAAAACCTGGTCACTTAAACATTACCCGACATAATAGTGTTTTAATACACGATTTAATCCATTAAACACGAGCCCAAAGTATATAACCTGGCCTGCTATTAAATCTAGTCTAAAACAATACTAGCCTAAACCTTATTGATTAAGAGCAGTTTTACACACTTAAAGATATAATATAAAATATAATATAACTCTGATATGTATTAAGAAAGATACCAAGTTACCCTTGATAAAATTCACTCTCAAAAATATATATAATATAATATAGAATACGTATATTAAACCGGGCAAGTATGATCACCCGGGTCGTTTCCCCAATGACTCGTGCAATGGAAACCTCGTTTAAGTTTGGATCCTGATTTGAATAAGAAAAGAGATATTTTTGATTTAATTATACTACTAAAATTAAAGACACAATTAAACAACTAATTAACAAATTAAACTAATTACGAAAGTAAATAAAATGCGACATTTAAGAAAACAAATGCAATTTAAATCCTAAAATTATAAACTAAATTGCCAATTCTAAATTAATACTAAAGAAAATTTTAGGAAAATTAAAAATATTTTTTAAAAGCTTTTTGGATTTTATATGAATTAAATACTAATTAATCTAAATTAAATCCTAAAAATAGAAATTTAATTGATAAAAATTAAGAAAAATACTTTTTAAGCTAACTTAACTCTAAATTACGTAAAAAGATGAGAAAAACATTTTTTATCACTAATTTTTCTATTTAAAAGTTTAAAATTAAAAAAAAAACTAAAGGTTTGAAACTTAAAAGTTTTAAAACTAAATTTGAAAATTAATTTTTAAAAATATAAATCTTAAACTAAAAATTCTATAAAAATACTTTTTATAAAAAAAAATGCAGAAAATAAATTTTATTAAAAGCCCTAATTTTAACTATTTATTAAAAACTAATTTAAGTAATTTAAACTAAAAACCTAATTAATTATTTATTTAAATTGGCTAGGCAAAAAAAAAAAAAAATAAAAAAAGAAAAAAAAAAAAAAAAAAAGAAAAAAAAAAAATAAAAAAAAAAAAAAAAAAAACAAACGAGCACCCCTGGCATATTTCAGTCTAAGCCAAGGGATTTGCAATATTTCGGGTTATTTAAAAGAAATACTGTATTAAATTGGCTAAGCTTAAGTGCATAAATAGGCTAAGCTAAAGTGTATAAATCGGCTAGATTTTGAAATATGTATAAATTGGCTAGGCTTAATACATATTTCGGTTAAGCTTACATAAATCAGCTGAAATTGTACTTTTTCCTAAAATTTTGGATATGTGTTTTTTCTTGTTTTCTTTTTCTTTTATTCAAACCAGGACCAAAATAAGCTTCAAAAAGCTTTTTAACAACCCAATATTCATAAGAAAATAAGCCCAAAAATAACAAAAAAGTAGTTTAGATACCACAATAAGCCACAAAAATAAACAGATTAAGCTGTTAAATAAGCCATAACCAACCGTGACCTTTTTCTACCAAAATAAGCCATGATATTAAGTAGAAAATAAGCTGATATAAGACATAATCACAAAACAACAAACAAAAACCATTACGTGGCTTTTTCCCAAAATAAGCCCACGAAAATAAGTTATGAAAAATCTGTAAATAAGCTAAAAACATGAAACAAACACGAATGCAAAACACCCTCAGTTAGCTCTTTGTTACCAATGACAGAAATTCACAAAGAACACTCCTATTGAGGTGGTCTTTGGAATGATCAAACCAAAACAAATATAAGATCATTATTGTTTCTTATTGAGAGTAAGTAGAGAGAGGGTGGAAGAAATTAGATAATAGTAGATTGCGTACAGAGATGCAAAATTACAATATGACTTCCACCACCCCTCTTGAGAGCCATTAGGGTATTCATACTAAGAACAAAGCAAAACTTTCTTCAGGTTTTAATTATAACCCTTGCGTGTCACGCAATGTTAATAACTAGTCCAATTCACATGTAAGACGTCAGCTTTACAAAATAGTAAGGCTAACAATGAACTTCATAGTTTTCCAAATAGATGTCAAAAGTGCCTTCCTGGATGGAAAATTAAAAAAAGTTTATGTGAAACCGCCTCCTGGCTTGAAAGTAGTAAGTTCTCTGACTATGTCTACAAGCTTGACAAAGCCCTTTATGGACTCAAACAAGCACCAATGGCATGGTATGAAACTCTATCTACTTTCCTTATTCAAAATAAGTTTGTCAAAAGAAGAATAGATAACACCTTCTTTATCTATAGATCAAAGGGATATGTTCTCTTGGTTCAAGTGTATGTGGATGACATCATATTTGGCTCAACAAGTTATAAACTTTGTAAACAGTTTGAAAAGCTAATGACAAAGAAATTTGAAATGAGTATGATGGGAGAAATTACTTACTTTCTTGGACTACAAATCAAGCAGGATTACAAAGGAATATCCATTTGTCAAGAACAGTACACAAGGAACTTACTAAAGAAATATGAAATTTCTGATAGTTCCTTAGTGAAAACTCCCATGGTTCCTCCAAATAACCTATGTCCTGATCTTGCTAGTAAACCAGCCAATGAGACATTGTATAGAGGAATGATTGGGTCCTATGTACTTAACTGCAACGAGGCCTCATATCTAATTTTCAACATGTCTATGTGTAAGATATCAAGCCAATCCAAAGGAATCACATCTTATTGCTGTAAAAAAGAATCCTCAAATACCTGAAAGGTACTCCAACCCCTGGTCTATGGTATCCAAAGTGCTTAGGATTAGATCTCAAAGGATAATCAAACTCAGTCTATGCTGGTTGCAACATGGATAGAAAAAGCACCTTAATGCCTGTCAAATACTTAGAGGAAAATTGGTCTGTTGAAGTGCTAAGAAATAGCAGTCAGTGGCTATGTCCTCAGCTGAGGCTGAACTCTTGTTGTTGCTGCTGAGTGTTATGCAAATATCTTATGGATAAAAAGTTAATTAAGTGACTATGACATCCATTACAAGATGGTACCCATCTTTTGTGACAATACAAGTGCCATTGCTATATCCAACAACATAGTCCTTCATTCAAGAACTAAGCATATTGATATAAGGTATCATTTTATCAAGGACCACATCATAAAAGGAGATATTGAACTACACTTCATTCCCACTGAGTATTAGCTAGCTTATATCTTCAAAAAAACATGGATCAACCTTACTTTTTACAGAACTAAAAGCTGAGTTTAGGCATGCTAACATGATTGATCAGTCTCCTTTGGTCAAATCATGTTCAGTGTGGTGTTATAAATCTCTCTCCTGTTTCTTACTCCATGAAAAATCACTTAATGACTCCCATGACACTGAGGAACACATTAAAGGAAGTAACTAAATGCTCTAAGTCCTTAGTTACTTAATGTCTTAGGTTGGTGACTTCACACATTAAATAGGAAACAAATATTCCTTATCTAAATGTCATCCAATAGTTACGGGTCCCACTACACTCAAACATCTCACTAAGCATTTAATGCTCACTTCCATATAACTATATCCAACTTCCTAAACTTGTCTTTTCTCAGTCCGCAACCATTATCTCTACATCATGGCCGCGATCAAGAGAAGTGCAAAGGACATTATAGGCTAAACAGTAGCCGAAACAGTAGGGATAGTGACAGACGTGGCATTTAATGCGGGATACCAAACATTTTTAACTTTTTCAAAATGAAAATTTTAAGTTTTCACCAACTTCATTATAAAGACCCCATCCCAAAAGTATAAACACACAAATTTTTTATCAAGACAAAAAGAAACTCTGCTAAAATTTTCTCTCAACTCAAAAGTGTGTGTTCTTCATCTTTTCTGAGTAAAAACATCATTTTCATACCATATTTCTTGGTCAAGATTGTGTTAGCAATCTAAGATACCCATCTTAGTGTCTTTCCATACTTTCATAAATATATGATAGAGAGAAATTTACGCTAGCGATCATAGTTGGATTCAACTGGTACCTTTGGTTATTGGATGATTTGCTATTGTCCCTTTCAAAACAATCTAAAATGGTAGCAAACCAAGCACTCGAATATGCTCCTCAATGTGACGATTTAACTGTTGAAACCATGGTTTTTATAGCAACAACTTTGTGGGAAATTTCAACTACCCACAAAGTACCCCAGCATATAAACAAATTTGAAAGTTCTTGATGAATTGTCCACTGGCTGTGGCTTTTACCAAAACACCCTCAGTGTTATACCAAAACTTCCTCAAAGAGTTCTGGTGTACTACCATTGTCTATGACCAAAACCCACCTGCTGACGACTCTGAAGAACGCCCTCTTAAGGAGTACAAAATCAAATTCACAATGATGAATGGTAGAAAGCCATTGACCTTTGACTTTAAAACCTTTTTTGAAGCCACTGGTCTTGATTAGAACCAAGGCACCTATGTGTCTATCCCTCCCCTGAGGCTGTGAAGGCTAAATTGGCTAAAATTGCAACTGATGAAGTCCTGATTAATAGGAACCCTGTACTAAAGACTGCTTTTCCTGTAGCTTGGAATATCTTGTTCACCTTTGTTGTTCAGGTCCTCAACGGGAATTACTCATCTACTGAACATATTAATTTTATCGAGCAGTTGATAGCCTATTGTCTAATCACTGGGACAACGGTTGACATACGAGAGATCATTTATAGTGATCTCGTAACCTGGCTCACAAACAAGTCTAGGAAAAAATACGTTTCATATCCTAGATTTGTTTCATGTGCCCTAGCTGAGTTATTAGGTGCTGACTACACTCAGGATGAAAAATTTAGGAGTCTGTCTACTAATTCCTGGAGTGCTAGAGACAGTTCAGAGAAATTTTATAAAGGAACCATCTAAATGTCACATTACTATTGAAGGCTCATCTCGCGGTCTCAATGATATGTTGTAAATAATCTTGAGATCCTTTAGGTCTCACTTCCTTTTTCTGAAAGAAAAAGAAGAAGAGTCTCGACTGTGTCTAAGCCTAAAGACCAAAAGATCACAGGGCTCCTTGAGGCTTTAGGATTCACGAATCTCACAGAGTGGAAAAGGGTCCTAACCACAAAAGACCACATCAGTACTGAAAACTCAACACCACTAAAAAGGTGCCAACGGAGGACTCTAATAAAACCCAGTCAGTCTCCTCAGGCCAAACTGCTCATCCCCAAGATACAAAGAGAAATTATGCTCGCTGTTAAGGATTGCATTCTTCATACTGATGAGGGCACTCATAAATCACAACCTTTACCTAAGGGTAAACTACTAATCCTAAAGACTCAGAGGGAAACAAACACCCCGCTGATAAGGGATTGCCTTTCCTGGTTCATGATGAAAGTATTGGTAAACCCAAGCCTTTACCTAAAGGGCCACGTGAGGACAAAGACTTAGAGAGATTGAAACCACTCGCTGATATGGAATCACTCACCCCTCCTGTTACTTTTCTCTCAGGGACTGATGTTGAGTACGAGGTGGACCAGACCCAGTCTACTAGATTTGAGGTATTGGTCCCTAACCAACACCAAAGCAAGACTTATTCTGAAGTGGAGCTGGATTTTGAACCTTTGAAACTTATAACTACTGTTGATATTCAAGCTCTATTTGGTACCTCTAATGATGATCTCAAAGAAGACAGTGAGGATGATGTGTCTGAAGTTGAAGAAGAAATGGATGAAGGACTTTCAAGGAGCGTTGCAATGTAGATCATCAAAACACATCCTTCCACTGAAATCCTATTGAAGAACTCATTTCACAAAATGACATTAGTCTCCATCACCAAATCTAAGGATCAGCTGATCCTTTAAAATCCAGAGAAGACTAATTGCATGACTCAGAGTCTCCTTTATGTTCGGAACCTCTCAATGCCTTATGGGTCAAATCCTTATGCAATCACTAAAAGGTTTGTAAAAAATTTTGGTAGCAATCTTTAAAACTTATTTAGAAGTTCTCCTATTGCTCGGTTGCTGAAGATTACATGCAAGATAGCATAAGAACTGCTTGCCTCTTTATGCTAATTAAAAAATGGTGCTCTTGAAGATTTCATTAAACAACTACACCAATATGAGCGAAAACGATGGTGCTCTCTTTGTTTTCTTTTTCTTTAAGATTTTCAACAATTCTCAATCTCTTCAATATTGATCCAATACCAGACTCATCAAGGATCGCTTGCGTGAGGAAGTTTAGGATGCAGTATAAGGAAGATCATGATGACTGTGTTGTTTAGTATATGTAATTATTTATATCAAGTTTTATTATTTATTATTTTACCGACTCTTTATCTAATTAAACTAAATCTGACTAACCGGTAGTGTTTTCATCGATGAGTGTAGGTTCTCTATTTGGTAAGTAGGGTGTCGATCACTAAGAGTGAGCGTTAGTACTTAATCTACTAGTATTCTAATTATCTATGTTAGACCTAATTAATCCTGATCAAACCTAAACTAACGCAAATGGGAGGGATTCCGCCTGAGAGACTAGCACGAGTTTTGGTTTACTCTAAACTAATAAAGCGATAAATGAGACAAATAACACACATAAGCAGATAAACAAATGATAAAGAAGAGGTCAAACACTTATGTAAGGAAAACGTATTAACCAAGTTTATTTAAATAAGATGTATGAATTGTCTATGTGTTCAATGATTGTACTTTTCTCGTTGAGTGGTATATCATTCATCAAAGCTAGTGTTTAGTAGAGCTTACTCACTCTAAACTTAAGTTTTTTAACAGTTAATTCCTGTCTCAGACATGACAACCAAACTCTGCTAAAGTTCAGATCACAGTCGATTTATAACTATATAGGTGGATCGCGATATTGAAACCTAGTTGATCGAGGCATTTACCAACTTATGGTGAATTGTGTCTTGATCGCTCTATGAAGACTGAAAGTGTCTATATTCACTAGAGTAGACCCAAGGAAACCTAAACGGTTATTTAGAGGTATACTTATGATACATAGTTGATTCATTCACTTAACCAAAGGTAGAAACCGGATTTTATTTATAGTCCTATTGATCTAGTTATACAGATAAGCTGTACGTAGTAACTATCCCAGAGTCTAGCCTATAGCCCAAATAACGATTAAGTTACAGTGATTTATTTATAATCTTAGATCCAGTTGAATGATAGATGAAAATATAATCAATCACACAAACGGGTATGAAGTGATAAACATAATCAACATTGCAACGAAGGAACTATAACAATCGATATAACAAATTAAACTATCAACTTGATCAGTTCTGTGTGTTAGGAACTACTGTGTGTGTGTGTGTATTAGCTCATAATCTCTATAACTATACAGACCAGTTTCATATTCATAAACGAGTAGTTGAAGTTCCAAAGTAAAACAATTCACTACTACCGACTGTTTATAGCTGAGTATAATGATTACAAGAGTTTTCCTATGAAATGAATGCACTTATAGGACCTTCTTGTCTTCTAAAATCGTTTAAGAATCGTACTTGGTGGTTTTTGCTCTTTGTAAACCGAATGCTAGGTTTTCTATTTATGGGTTCACAAATCTAGTCTATACGGCATATTGGTGAGGTCCAATACGGTGTTAGAAGGAAGATTTAGGCTTGGGACTCACTGTCGAGATATTAAGCTATTATTGAATAAACCATAACCGCTCCCAATACGGTGCATTCGAGAAGCAAAGATGATAGCTGTATTAGTGGTCTTCCCGTCATGGATGTCTTGTGAAGTTAGGGCGCGAATACGCCGTATTTGCATAAGTGAATATGGCGTATTGAGAATAAAACATGCTTGTTCTAAAATTTGACCAAAGTTTCATATACGGATATCTGCAGATGTGGATACGACGTATTCTTCAAAGTTAGGCAAGGTCTTGAATTCGTCTAAGTCTTGGGATACGGCGTATCTATCTAGAATGATACGGCGTATTGATGTCAGATTCAACAGACTTTCTAGAACTTCTTTGTTTATGCTCCTAAACACGTTCTTTTTCATTAACTTATTCCACCAACTACTCGAATGATACTGAGATTTCATATAAGTAAGTTATTAAGTATCAAAAATCTTAGCTTATAAATAATATAAAACGAGAAATAAATAGACGGATAATGATGCTACTAATTAAGACGTTATTTGATTGTCATCACCTGCCTTGAAGAGGTGCATCAAAAACTCCCTCTGCCTCAAGGCCCATAAGAAAAGTGAGCGTCGGACGAGAAAGGTGTGGTCATCACAATCACTATTGGCGTTCTATTAGAGATAAATCTAAAAAAATTCATGTCATTATAAAAATACAGGTTTTTAGAATCATCGCACGTGTATAGATGAAGTATCCTGATGCGTAAGACATCACCATCGCATACCTCACAGATACAGATTACCTCAAATAGGCGGTTCTGCTCATTGAAATAACAGGCTCTATAAGTTCCTCACGTCGCGATTGTTATAGTTGTACATTGCTAACAATTCTAGTAGCGCTCCGCGTACAGAAACAAAGCGCAAAACAAATAGACTTCTCGATTATCCAAAACAAAATAACTAAATCTAGTAGAGACTAAAAGCGCTTCGCGATCTGCCTTTTCGTCTATCTAGACACTCTTTCTTAAGAGGTCTGTTGATTCTTAACTCATCTATTTGTTGCAATACCTGCTAAAAATGATGCGTATATGGCAAACACTCAATTGTTGGTAAGTAACATAGGCTTTCCAGACTCACATTGGCAATCATTACCAAAACTTACATATAACCGAATCTTAACTGTGATTATAAAACGAATACTTTCGCATGATTTAGAAATTATACTAACGTACATACAAGAACTAAACATGCATATTCATCCAATTCCAATTAATCAAAATCCAAGCAGACGACCTCATCGCTCTTGGATTCTATCTAAAATCTTTTTACCACGATCTAGGCTCAGGCTAGAGATAGCCGTATGTAACCCCTCTCCCTCGACTAGGCGACCATCTCAATATATATCATCAACATACTAAATTCTTTCCCTTAGCTAGGCCATAGATACCCGCAAGTAATCCCCTGACCTAGGCAACATCTCAATATCACATCACAAAACATGTAGACATAGTACGCATGATCAGGTCAGACTTAATAGTCATGAAATTACACTAACAATAATAGACAGCATTTAAACTCATTGTCAAACACTTCATTTCCCTCCCAGTTTAAAACATGTATAAAAGTGGACTATGTAACTCACCTGAATGCTCAAAACGCAGCTTCTAATTCTCTATCTCGCAACCATACACATAAAAATGTAAACACGTTATACGCAGATCGCCAAGTCTAAAGCTCGTAGTCCATGTTAAAACATCACATAATGATGGATGTATAAGGGTTGATTAACCATCATGGGTCACTCGATACCCACACCAACCACCCCACCCCCCCAACCCACAAAAAATAATTGCCCAACCTTAACTCTACCTCATTAAATCACGCATTACATAGTTAACTAAAATTTATTCAAAAAGCAGAATTTTGGATATCTTTAATAACTTAAAAACCCTTACTTGCGGACCTTCATGATCGCTCTAGTAATCAAACTACCTTGTGATTCCAAGTATCATTTTTTTTTTTACCCAATGTGCTAACTATCCGCAATAATAAAATCCAACTTCTAAAAATGTCCTAATATCGGATTCGCGAGTTGCAGCCTAAAATATATGGCCCTAATTACCTACGTAGACACATAATCAAAAGTTTTCCTTCTTGGGTTTCGTTTTATATACATTTTAAACAAAACTTGTAATCATGTGTAGATTGGATGGAAGCCTTAATTCCAATTTTAAGTTAGGGTTTTACCCATCCTACATGAACTAACCTGTCTGTCCGGTCTCTTTACGTTTTGACAACTTTTATTGTACCAACATTTTAAACCAAACTCTAGAACTCCAAATCATTCGAGGCAAGATCTTTCTAGAAAATAGACTCTTTGAACTACAATCTAGGCACTTGAATCATATCAAAACACGTTTTTAACATCTAGATATGATCAGTTGAACACGAAACCTTAAATTCTGCTCAACTCTTAGAGAGAATCTCATGTGCTAACGCTCATTACCTAACATACAACTCATGCTATGATCATAAACTCTAAACTACCCATATATTATACCATATTAAATTTTCATATATAATCTGATTTTTTATGGTAAACCCTAGCATTCCATATTCTTATTGTACATGACTATCCATAAACTAGTTAAGATGAATACTTACTCTTGACATGGGCTTGACCTAATAACAATAATTTGATTGAGGGTTCTTGATCACACAAAAAATTCGCACTCCTGATAGGGTGTTGGGGACTGAAACTCGCTGCTACAAAGGGAGAGGGAGAAATAATTAGAGGCTAGGGTTTATCTATATATAGTCTAGGTATCCATTATCCTTATAGTATTAGATTTTGACCAAGTTTGGGCTTCCTAATCCCTACCCAATACCCCTAGCCGATCGTCCCCCCTTTATCCCTACTATTTTTATATTTTTTTATTTAATTATTAATTAACTAATTATCTTCATTACCTTAAGTTTTCATAAAAACCTAAGCTAATTTGGTAAACCTTTTCACATAAACGCAACTTACTTAACTTTCTAAAAATAACTTTTCATTTCACATTTCACGTTTTTATTTAGAAAGCCACGAAAATATCCAAATTTCACTCACTTCACTTATTTCCATCATTTTACATTTCCCATAAACGCTTAACATAAAATCATCAAATCATTGACGTAGCATTGCATGCTATACGTCATTCCTTTCTATTATCACTACACGTGAACAAATTGGATATTACTCATCCACCAAAATAAATGCACTCAAAATGAGTTGATCATACACCTCAAAATGACATACATGCACCGATTTAATCACTTAGCGCTCATTTCTAACACATAGACACTAAGAATCACACAAAACGAACTCCTTAAGCCATTTCTAAAGGTATCACTATACCACCCCCCCCCCCCCCCCAACCCCCCCCCACCCCCCCCACCCCCATGATTAAATCCACGGGTGTCTCAATATCCACTCCTTGAGGAAATCATCGTCTGAGATTTAACTAGCAGGCTAACTAACTCGGTCATGAAAACTGTAGTACTTATCCTCATCGATCTTTGTATTCCAAGTAAAAACAAGGACCTACGTTTTGATATTCCATCTGACTTTCACAAGTGCAATTTTCTACGTTTTAACCTATATTAATTTCTCGATCCTATTCTCGCAGTCCTTGACAAAACGCGAGTGTTGTCGACCTTTATCTTCATCTAAGGGACAATGCAAAATAGAATCGCCAGATCACTTCTTTGATTTGACACATGAAAGGTGTCTGCACGCTTATTGACTCCTTAAGTAACACTTCAACCTATAAGCTACAAGGCCGATCCTTTTAAGGATCTTAAACGGTTCTACATATCTTGGTGCTAACTTACCTTTCTTTCCAAAACGCACTACGCCCTTCCAAGGAGACACCCTTAATAATACCCGATCACCCACCTCAAACTCTAATGGCTTACACCTATAATCAATATAGCTCTTTTGACGGATCTTCTTCGCGCTTTGGGCTTTTCCTTTACCAACACTACCTTATCAGTCGTTTCTTGTACTAACTCAAGTCCAGTCAAACTACTCTCTCCAATCTCTGCCCATAGAATAGGCGACCTACATTTCTTCTATAACTAAGCTTTATAACGGAGCACCACCAATGCTAATGATAATACCACTCAAAAATCGATAAACAGGCCTGCCTCATTATATCTATCTAAAGTCTGAATCAAACGTTCACTCTTGTCCATTCGCTTGAGGATGCTATAGCAGTACTTAGAATCCATATCGAGTCTCTACCCTTTTGCAGCGTGCTGCCAAAAGAACACGAGTAATCATCCATTCAATCTGAGTTGATCATCACCAGAATTCCATTACTTGCTATTATCTCATCAATATAAATCCTTGCCAACTTTCACATCTTGAAATCTTCTTGTATAGCTAGAATAATGAGTAACTTAGTCAGTCTATTGACCATCACCCAAATCAGATCATACTCACTACTTTGACCTTGGAAATTTAGTGATAAAATCCATGGTGATTCTATCTTATTTTCACTCAAGTAACTCAAGCTGTTGCAGCAAGCCAAAAGTATTTGACATTGCAGCCTTCCCTCTTAAACTAAATCCGACAATTGCTAAATAGGTAGCTATATCCTGTTCTACAGTGGCTAACCAATACATGTCTCCTCAAGGTTATAGTACGTTTATTCACTCCCGCGATGTTCCACAGTATCTTGATTGCATGGCCCCACATCCATGAACATTCCTACAATGAACCATAAATTCAATCCATAAAATACAAACTCTCGTTCCTTTTCTTCCATCTGTGGATCTGAAACGCATGTAGCTTTCTAACGAGTACGTTCTCTTTTTTGTTTTTCTTATTACCTGAACGCCTCACTTAGGGCTACAGTATCATTCCTCTTACTCGTCTTGATTTCACTCTCTCCTTTCTACTCAACGCGTTACTTACTACACGTCTCTTTATCGGAGTGCTGATACACAATCATTCTTCAAAGTCTGAAAACGCTATTCTTGTTCTACGCTCCATCATCTTCTTGAATTCTTCTCAGTTAGGAGAAGTAAGGGGTTCAATAAAAATCTTAAAGAAAATCACGATGGAACGTCGGTGTAACCTGCCAATCCAAAGAAAATCATCAAAGTTCTCACTGCCTCATCTTCTTACTCGGGTCCACGTGAATACGTTATGGTTGACCACGTGACCAGAAATGCCACTTCTTCCTACCAAAAATCTGCAGACACGTAGTATGCTGAGCCTACAGCTTCTCCTTCCTCAGTGACTCACCAAACACTAACGCTTCAAATGAACGTCATGTTCTCCTTCGACTTTGAGTAGGGCCAGAATGTATCAATAAATATCGATGACATAACTTACCTAAGTACGGTTTCCAAAACCCAGTTCATTAGAAGCTCTATGATAAAGGTTGGTGCATGGTGAAGCTCACAAAGGCATAACCTCAGACTCAAAAGTTTCGCATCTCGTTCAAAATGCGGTCTTTAGAATGGCATCCTCATGCACTCGTAGCTGATGATAACCTGACCGAAAATCTATCCTTAAGAAAGGACACGCTCCTCATAATTGATCAAACAAGTCATCAATCCTAGGGAGTGGATAACGGTTTTTTACAGTTACTTGTGTCACTCCCTATGATCGATACACAGCAAAAGAAACTATCCTTCTTCTTCATGAAGAACATAGGTGCTCCTCACGGAAAATGACTAGGTCGTATGAAACCCTTGTCTTACAACTCTCGAAGTTGTTTAGACAATTCTTGCATTTCCGAGGGTGTTAGACGATATGGAGACTTCGCGACTGGCGTCGCTCCATGAACAAATCTTGCGCGAACTCAACTTGTTGTCGGGTGAGTTCATCGGACGCAAATTCTTTCGGAAACGACATCAATAATATTCACGTACAATGAAATATCGACTCAATTCGGTTATTTACGCCTTATTATTCATTAACGGTCTTTCACGCAATCTTGAGTCGTTCCACCATGAACCCGAAGTATATCTATCACCTTCAATTGGTATTCTCAACCATCTCTTCTCATGACATACTATCACAAACTTCCTCTTAGACAACCAGTCCATTCCCACAATCACATCAAAGCTTCCACGACTCAACGGTATCAACGAACTCTAAGGGTTACGAACAATCGAATAGAATAACAAACGAATATCGAGTCAAAGGCTAGAATGCATATAGGAGATTCCACATATGCAAATAGATGTGGATCAAATGACTTGAGAATCCTTTGAAAGAAAGGATACGTATATGCACCGAGTGAAAGCGCAAATGAAATAAAATCAACAGGCGTACCACGACAAATGAAAACACTTAAAAAAATATTCATACAAAAGACAGAATTTTTTATACCAATTATCGACTTTACTCGAAAGACCAAATTAAATAATGTTTTTATAAAAATCAATTAAGAAAGTCACTTTAAGTATAAAAATCATTTTAAATAATAATGAAATTGTCTTAAATGTAATCTTTAAAAAATTCATTCTGGTTGTCATAAAAATCTAGAGATGGTTATCTAATTGTGTATCGTACCTTACCACTATAGAAGTCACTTTAAACCTGCTTTTTATAATAAAATAAAATATATTTGCAAAGATCATTTTATACACGTTTTCTCCAAACACTAAACACAAGACTTCAGAGGCATTTTATAATTTTACATCAATTATAAAATATGTTATCTTTCTTTTTTTTTTTCTTTTTTTTTTTTCTAAACAAAGGGCCCATAATACCCAAAGGGATCGTAAAACCACCGTACAGACCCTACACACATTCTTTGTTTGAAAACAAAAGAAAATACAGGAAAACATATACTTCAAATAAAATCAAACATACTTATACAATAAAACTCATGGAAGACGTTACGTACCTAAAAGAATTCTAGGTCTTATCCCAAATAACGATCAACATAGCCAGAACCCCTTAAAAGCATCGATACTAACCACTGTAGACCAATGGTTACGAAAAACCGAGAGAACGGGATAACAAGATAGAAGGGAGTGATGTCCCACACTAATATGTTTGGAACAATTAGTGCTTAAAAGAAAACCTTGATACTCATACGTGTAAAACAATGCAGAAAGAACTTACGAACACGCCTATATCTGTAAAGAGCAGATCCACACAAACAATCAAAGAACATGAGCTACCACATTAATATAATAATAATAGGTTATCCGCAAATAACTATATAGGAGGAGAAACTTAAGATCTATACAACTAATTTAAATATCCTCCAATTAGGGTAAGAGAAATAATTCTCTCTCCATCACACTTATCATGAATACACATATCAAAAAAACTTATTAGCACTACCACTTTACATCCAAAACACACAATAAAATGCATTCATGGTGTGTGATGCCTTTTTAATTATGATGGCCACCATAATTATATAGTGCTCTCCTTTTTCGCCACGTGTACTTACTTCCTAGCGCTAAAACCATTTCAATCATAATTCACAGATAAGCACATATACCACATTAAAGGATGCTCCATCAAATAACTACTTACTTATATTAAAATAAAATTGAAACGACATAAAGAAGAACGGAGCAGTTCTCGCTATAATCCCAAATACGAACTTATGAAAAAAATAATCAATAACAAACACGAGGTAACCATAGATGATAGGATAAACTTATGTTGGGCCTCGCTTGGGCTGAATTTGCCTCGGCAGAATCACTCGACTCCGGTGGGTCGGCCTATACGGCGCATCCGACAAAAGACGTTTATAACTAGTCCTATCTCATTCGGTTCTACAAGCGGCTCCTTATACACGCTTAAGTCAGTTGGGAAAACGGTTCCCCATCATAGACTTCATTTACGGGGGGGGAATTATAGCCAAAAATACTAAGAAAGTAAATACATATATATCAGATAGTGTTAGCAAAATAACTAAAATGACTATTAGCAAAATACAAGAATATATAAGCTATATTTTTTTTTTTTGCAAAAATAGAGGGGAAGCATAGCTGTTTATGCATCAAACACTTAAGCCCTAAAGGCATAAGCAACAGAAATCGACATGATAGGACCCTAGGGTATGGTAGTCTAGGCTCAACCACCAATCTCTATAATATTGGCTGTGGATACTTCGAATTGTCATTACACATCGCCAAATAGAAACGCGAGGCGGACGAGAAAGGGAATCATCAACAACACATTGGCGTCTATTTATAGAGATACTAAATCATGCATAAGAATAACAAGGTTAGACTCGCAGTGTCATGAAAATACCCAGAGTCCACATCAATAAAAGCCAAAGGCACATACATTTAAATAAAGACAGTTTACGTCAATGATCATGACTATGGCAAACATTCTCATTACTCCATAACCAAAAGCAAAACAAATAACATTTCTATCATCGAAAACAAATAACGAAATCTAGATAACTAATACTTCGCCCAGCTGCCTACGATCCATCTGCCATTTTCTAAATCTTTAACTCATCTTGTTGATTACCTGAAAATGATGCTTTATACGTCAACACGATGGTTGTGAGAAACATAGGTTTTTAGAACCGCACATTCTTCAAATCCTATATACCAAAATCATTAACCGAATTACTTGTAGTTATAAAACGAATACTTTCGGATGACAACTTATGCTACTAAACATACAAGTAAAATGCAATTCATTAATTCAATTAATCAAACTCCAGCATATGACACTCCACAATCGCTCTCTTGGATCAATCCAAAACCTTTTCCCCTTTACTCGGCCAGGATACCCGCAATGTAGTAACCCCCTGACTATGCAACATCTCATATCACATCACATAAACTCAAATCTATTTCCCTTAGCTCGAGTCCTGGATACCGCAGTAATCCACCTGAATAGGAACATTTAATATCACTTACAAACATGTAAACCATACACGTATCAGTCACATATAGTCTATGCATTTACACTTCATTTATAATCAGGCGTAGAGATATAAAACTCTGTCACAGACCGTGATTATTCTTCCATCCTTAAGTTTAAAACAATGTAAAAGTCAGGGATATGTAACTACACCTGATGCTGAAAACGCAGCTCGTTGCTCAGTGATTCCTATCTCGCAACACATATACATATAAATAAATACGGTTACAAGCGACCAAGCTTAAAAGCTCTTAGTCCTCATGTAACAGACACATATGAATGGATGTCTAAGTGTGCTCAGTTAACCATCTTGGGTCTCACCCGACACTGCCAACCTTAACCACTCATTAACTCATTTACACTAGTAACTACAATTCTTCAGAATGCATAGTTTAGTTATCTTTACTACTTAAAAATCTTACTGCTGACCTTCATATTTATGCCAAAAATCACCATATTTTCATTTACGAGTTTACTAATATTCTTGTGATTCTGTAAGTACTCATTACATGTGCAACTATCCCAAATAAAATCCAACGCTATCAAAACCTGTCCCAATTCGGATCTGATTGCCACACTAAAATATATGGCTCCTAATTACCCTACTTAGACACACGAATCACGAAGCTATCAACATCTAGGGTTTCTTTATAGTACATATTGAACCTATTTATCTGTAGTATCGGATATCCTTAATTAGTACTTTTAAGTTAGGGTTTTACCTTCCTAAACATGACCTAATTCTGACCCGTATTTACTGTTTTGACAACTTTTCTTGTTACCAATATTTAACCAACTTCTAGAACACCAAGAATCATTCGAGGTAGACTTTCTAGAAAATGACTTATTGAACTACAATCTGGCATTAAATCCATATCTATAACCGTATTTACATCTAGATCTATGATCAGTTGAACACAACTTAAATTCTGCTCAACTCTAAATCATGTGATCTAAGCGCAAGCCCTAAATCCAAGACATGATTGAATAAAACTCTAAACTTACCCCTGTAATCTATACATCATTTGTAAATGTTTGCATTATATAATCTAATTTCTTTATGTAACCCCTAGATCATCATAACTTATGTTAAGCATGAATATCGATATACTTAGTTTAAATGAACATTACTTCCCTTGAATGCTAGCACCTAAAACATCAATTCTTGAGGTTCTTGGATTCACACAAAAAAATTCGGACTCCTTAGGGTTTTGGGGGTTGGAATAGTAGCACAAAAGGAATGGAGACAGTAATTATGAGCTAGGTTATTATATATAGTCCTAGGTATTTCCTTATCCCTATATGAATTAGAGTTTGACCAAGTTTGAGGCTTTCTAATCCTACTAACTACCCTTGCAGTTCGCCCCTATCCCTAGACGTCTCTTTTAATGTGGTTTTTTATTTAATTTTTTAATTAATAATTAGTAATTTATTACCCTTAAGTTTCATAAATAACCTAAGTAATTGGGGTAAACTTTTCACATAGAGCAACTTAGACTTAATTTCTACAATACTCTTTTCATTTCACATTTCACTTTCTATATTTAGAAAGCATTCAATAATTATTCAAATTTCACTCATTTCACTTATTTCCATCATGTTACATTTCCTATAAACGCTTAACACAAAATCATCAAATCATTTGTACGCGTAAAGCAAAGTATATCCGCCATTCTTCCATTATCACTACACGTGAATACTGGATATCATCTCCAAACATAACTGCATTCAAAAATGAGATGATCGTACACCAACAACAATGTACATCATGCACCTATTCAAATCATTTACCACACATTCTATACACATAGCATACAAGAATTCACATTAAAATGGGAACTTTAGCATTTCGTAAAGTATCACTAATCCTGCTTAATCACGGGTGTACATTGAAAAGAAAGTTCTTGTGCTACTGAAGCTTACACCAAAAATTCCAATCATCTTATAAGCTCATCCACCCTGGTGAAGACTTGGATTTTCTCTGGTTCTCAAGTCTATTGTTTACTGCTTCGGCAGGAAAAGCTGTTATGGATGCTCAGAATGATCATTTGGTCACATGGGCTAAGTCATCTACCAACCTGGTTTGGAGTGTTGGTCCTAGGCTGACCAAGATTGAACACACTCAGACTATGCTCCAAAATGACATCTCATCACTCAAGAAGGACACCTCTGAAATCAAGAATATGATGACTGAGATTTTCTGTGCCTTTAAAGGACAGACCCTTCCCTCAAGTCAGTGTCCCAACACACAACATTACTATCATTGCAGGTTCAACACTGTTGGGGGGAAAAAAATAAATTTTTTTTTGGGCCCCTACAACTGCACGGAAGAACCTATTCACACACTAAGAAGGGTGAAAGCTGATATGGATACTAAGAAGCAGTTAAGAAAGAATCAACCAAAAAGCCCGAGAATAAGAAAAAGAAACAAGAGCTTGCAAGAGCATCTAAGGCAATTCCAATCTCAATAGTCAGACCATTGACTAGGCCTGATCCTGAACTTCAAAAGATGAGATCTCCTTCAATAATTAAGCTCATTGATACTATCCTTGAAGTACCAGTTCGCAAACCTCAAACTCAGCTCATTGGTCTAGTGATTGACATTACTCCACCTCCTCAACCTAAAAGTTCTCAAGCTACTCTAAGGATTGACAAAGGAAAAAGGGATAGTCATTAATGATACTGAATCTCCAAAGAAGCTTGTTAAAGCCTCAATTGTTGTTCATCCTAATCCTGATGAAGCCAGTTTCGAGTTACCTTCTGAAATTCATGGAAAGTTATACCATTTCACTAGTGATGAAATTTAAGCTCACTTGGACAAAGAAGAGAAAATAAAAAAAGCTACTGAGGAAGCAAAGCTATTGGCAATGGACAAGCCTGAGTTGATCAAGGTTGTACATGAAGAAGCCTCAAAAGTAAGAATTGATCCTAAGATTCTTGAAAGTGCAAAAGGTGGTCAAGAGTTCAAGAAGATTCAAGATGCTGAGATCAAAGTCCTGAATAGAGAACATTCTCAAAAAATTAAGAAATCAATGTAGCTCAGAAAAAAAAGGATTAATCAGTACATATGGACCACCAGCAGACTTAAGCATAAACCTATCACTGATGTCAAAATTCACCAAACAATATCTTGCTGAGAATGTCACAGTAGTTTTTAAGAGGCACTAAATAGAAAGGAACTTTTGAAGTTCAGTAACCCATTATAAGTTTGGGACTTTAAGTGTTACTAGATTGGATGAAAATGGTCCAAACTTCAGGGAAAAAGTGGGATGAACCAGATTGTTAGTGATTTGATGACATCCCTGGCGAAGAGATATGAAAGACTAAAGAAAATCCCTAAAGAACTTGGAATTCATTTAGCTCTTCCTGTCCCTGCCCCTGAACAAGCTTCCTCTCAACTCTTAGGAAAAAAGGAAAATCATGGAATTAGAGCCTAAGACTCGCATTCCTGGATTGGAATGTAATAGAAGTCTTCCTGAGGTGTTCCATTTGTTTAAAAACATGTTGTTAGACGGCCTGAGTATGGAATGTTCTTTATCGATCGTCTGTTGGCGTTCGAGGCCTTTCATAAGACATGGAGTGACCATCATAAAGTAGATTTTGACACTCCCCTATAACCTACCTATGTGATGGCCCTCGCAAACATCTCTTTCTCTTATGAAAAAACCAAAGGATTTGCTGAGTTGAGGAAGTTGATTGAAATTCACCCTGACCAAGAGAAGCTGAAACCAAAGAGAGTGAAGTTGGAAGTTGTAGGATACAGACTGGACTGAGTACTTATGTATTGTTTTGCTTATCTTTTGTAATAGAATGGTAGGGTTTGTAACACCAGTTAATGAAGTACTTTTAGTTATCAGTATCCTTTAAATTGCTTTCTAAACTCAGTGTAAGAAGAAGTTGTAATTACTTACTTATACTAAAAAAACACTTAGGCTATATTTATATCCAAATAGGGGAGATTATTAGGCCAATTCTAGTGCATAATGATCTTTCACTTGGATTTGAATATAAAATATCCTAAGTGTTAGATAACCCTTAACATTCCAAGGTCACTGAGTGAACAGTCACTTAGTGAGTTGCCTTCAAGAGCTCAACTTGAGTCTACAAGAAAGACTCAACCATTCAGTGAGGTGGTTCTCGTCGAATTGAAGTACCTGAGCCAAAGACACAGGTTGTTGGTTTCAAAGTGTTGTGGGCAATGACTCGACTGGAGCCCCATACGGTCTGTTCCATACAACTGACACGACCCTGAAGGACGAGTGCCTAAAAGCAATAGGCGGGATAGTTTAAAATGGATAAGTCCAAGATCTTATCCACCTGAAGTCAAACTATCCATAATAGGGTATGAATACTAAGGTCAGTGTCATCACTGACCTTAGAAGTGTGTTTGTCCCATACTTAGATTAGAATTGTAATAGAGAAAACCTATAAAATATGTATTGGTCAATCAACTTTGGGACACGCACTTATCACCCATATGGGTATGACCCTACCTAAGTAGTATAAATAGAAAAGCCTTGTAAACATAGTAGGTTAAGTTTGTGCATTCAAAGTACTATCTTTCACAAACACCTACCCTCTTAAATTAACTAAGTCTCTGCGCAAGCTTAATTTGTTAGCATAGTTGTCATCTTTGCATAACACTTTAAGTTATGAAAATGTTGTTCTTGAGGAGTCACACAACAACATTGTATTCAATCCCCCATTGTTGTTTGCAAACAATGGGTATAGTCTTAATAAAGTTATAAGAATTACATACGTTAAGAGTTTTGAGTCTCTTTACCTATACTGTATATATTTTTATTGCAAAACTTTTCATAACAACACACTACTTTACTTTACTTTCAAAAGTATGAGTTAACTAATCTTAACTTTCTAGTTATTAGGTTACTAACTCAAAGAGAATAACAATGTCAACCAACCTTTAACAAAGGCAACATCCTGATTAAGGTCAATTGTTTTCCATAAACAGAAAAAGTTAGAATAAATCAACAAACTCTTTCTTCAAAAACCTCTTCTTATGCCGCACAATAATTTTTGCTCTAAAAAATGAGGCTGTAACAAGGGCCAAAACCCAAAGTTATTACGTACATATTGAGTTGTATTAATCTAGGGGCGAGCAGGGTTTGGTTTTTTGCTAAAACCAAAACCGAACCGATATTTAGTTTTTTCTTTTTAGAAACTGGTATGTGCTTAATTACATATACCTTTTGCCTATAAAAACGTGCCTAAATGCGCAAAATAAACAAATCTCCGCTCTCTAATATATGCGGTTTTGTGATTTTATGCTTAAGGTAACGGATTATTCATTAAGGACAAAAATGAAGCCAAAACCGAAAAAATCGAGCACGGGATTAGAAAGAGCGTGCAAAAGTCAAAGTCATGGTCAACAAAAGTCAAAGTCAACAAGTCAAATGTTAAAGTCAAAGCCGAAACAGAAGAAATACTTAATGGGCAACCCACACCCATCTAATGGGCTGGGGCATCCCATTAAGCTATTACTATCAAGACTTAGACTAAAATTGGAAGTAAAAGGCTCAAATCCTTTAAAAAGGACCAACACCAAAAAATGGCCCAATTCCCTTTAACTGCACAACCCAAACGCTACCTTAACGATCATTTTGCTAATCTCGTTAGTATGTTTACATGTGGTCCTTTACCATTTGCCACGTTTAGTCGCCAAAAGGAGACTATAAACCATGCCGTCCTTAACAAAACACATAGTCTAACACCATTACCCTAGTTCAACCCAAATCATAATATTTCCGCCAAGGATAATGTTTATTCTTCCCCACAAACGTGTTACCCTGCAAACCGCCTAGACAAAAACTTCCCTCTTCTCCTTAAACACCCATTCATAAAACTAAACAATCCATTTGGCATCCTAAACAACCTCATTCGTCTAGATAGAAGACAAGAAATCAAAGGTTGAGATCAAAGGAACTTGGAGAAACTCTCAAGATTGAAGGTGAGATATGATTTTCGACTTATCTCACACATCAAAAACCACCTTTCATTTGTCTAGAGAAGAACCACAAGTCTTTTTTCTCATACTTAAGCTATTATTATGCCACTATTGTTTTTCATTATCTTATAGTGTTTTTAAGCCTTTTAATAAAAATAACTGTCAAGAAATAGCATAAGAAAGCATGATTCAGCAAGCCGAGCGATGGTCTTCTGGGCTTTCACTAGCTTTGTATTGACTCAGTATATTCTTGTAGGATCAGCTTAATTGTAAGTTATTTTCCGTGTTTTTGAGCTAAGGGCTTTTGTATAGTTTACTATTTTTCAGCACTTTTGTACGAAAACTGTTATTGGCTTATTTTTTTCTATCATAAGTGTTATAATTTTACTTGTTTGTGTTTTAATATGTCTTATTATTTGTGTTTGGATATTGTTTCATGCTTGTCTCTGTTTAGAGTGAGTGTTCAAGTTTGAGCCTAAATCAGTAAAATCCAAAAATAGTAGCGGTTCGCTATTACTTATTGATTGTGCTATGTTTATGTTCTTAAATATGATCATTAGGGCAATATTAGCTTAAAAAATAATCTGGAGCACTTAAGGTTTGGGTTTAAATCTTAATTATATGAAGTTAAAAAAAATGGCTTTTATAGTTTTTTATAAAGGGGTGTTTGGCTAGAACAGTACTTACCCTCATGCGTAGTTTACGTTTTAACCTATTGGATCCATTTGTGAAATTTGTTTATCATCTAATAGACTTTTATTGTTTTGTTGTCGTTTGTTTAGGTTAAAATTAGTTTTGGGTTTTTAGAAATAATATTAGAATCTGTGGGCTTTAAGCTCATTCAAACTGCTTATTTCTAGTCTTTTGCTTAAAGGTTGTTTTAAGGCTTTATGTCATGCTTGTTTAAGTTTAAAATGCAGTAGAATAGATTTAGTTTTAGTGTGCATGTGTCAATTGTGTTTAAGTTTAAATTCTGTCAAGTCTTTAAGTCTCATTTTCTAAGTTTAAAAGTCAAATTTTAATAGCAATTTTAGATTAGTTAAAGTAGGTTTTAGCTTTTGAAATTTCTAGCATAAGTAGTTTATAGTATAGATTTTATCTGTTTGAGATTATTTTAAGTTTTAATCATTGTTTGCTAGCTTAAAATTAGGCATGTACTTTGCCTTTTGTCTTTACAAAAACTTGAAAAACTCAGCATATACTGAGTGTAAGTAGCTTTTTCATTTGGCTTTTTCATGGCCTATCTGAGTTTCAAAATGCTTTTTCTTTGCTGATTTATGTAGCTTATAGGATAATCTTGATTTTCATATAAGTCATTGACCCATAAGGATAGCTTAAGGCCTTTAAAAATTAGCTTAAAAGTCCCCCCTTAGGTTGTTTTAGTAGTTTTTAGCCAAAATTGCTTATTTAATTTTCTGAGCTTATGGCTATTTGGATATGCTTAAATTTTGTTTAGGATTGCTTATTAGGTTAGGTTTAGAGTTCTTGTAGCTTATTTGACTTTAGTTTAAGCTTTTAGAAGCTTATTTGCAAATTTGAGTTTAGCATTATGTTTGTTAAAGCCCTAATGAAAACCTGTCTTTTGTGCTTTTTAGCTTAGTTATTTTAGCTTATTTCTAGGTTTATTTGCTTATTAGATTTAGACTTAAGCCTGTTAATCTTTGTTAGCTTATTTGCCTAATTCCTTAGCTTATTAGGTCCAAAAAAGCCAACAATTTAGCCTTTTAGACTTAGTTAAAAAAAAGCCTATCTGTCACTTTTAAGTGCTTTATTTCAGCTTAATTATGAGGTTTTTATAAAGTACTTTTACTATAAGTTGATTATTTTTAGGTATGAAGTGATAGTTTTCAAAATAAAAAAAACGAGGGAAATTGGGAAGTCGTGGGTGAGCAAGGCTCGAACCCGTGACCTCCACAACCTCAACCTCGTTTTTAACACACACACCCACTACCACTCCGCCCTTGGGACTTTTACGTTATAACCTCACACCACTTTTCTTTTATACACATTTTCTCCCTTTAAGCTTAACAGCCCATTTTAGCTTATTAACAGCTTATTTCAATAAGCTGTTGACCTCGTTTTATTTTTCTTAGGTTTAGCATAGTGCAAAGTACTTTTCACAAATTTTTTAGAATTTTCAAGTAGTTCTAGTATTTTTTTATTATATGCTGTTTAGATTAACTTCCGTTTTTAATTATAAAATAAATATTATAAAAGTCAAAAAATTATAATTTTAAATTTTCTTTTTATCATTTTGGATTTCTAATATTAAAATTTCTTTTGTAGGGTTTAACATTTTAGTTTTTTGGGTTTTTAAAGAACGGTTTAGGAGCCCGTTAACGTTTTTATGTGTTTTAGCTTAATTTGCTTCGTTTTTAGCTTAGCTTACTTGTTTTGCTTTTAGTTGTAGAAATAGGAAACCAAATCAATATTTCTTCAGATTACCTAAACACGCGATAACAAATAACTTATCACGTTTTTTCAAATTCGCACCTCGTCGGGAAACGACCCGGAAAGGTTTTTTGGGACTTTTACTTTGGGTAAAAGTAAATATCTCTTAAAAGCCTTTTGGAATACTTACTCTCTCTATTTAATTGATATTATCCAATTATATATTTATATATACTAAAGGATTGTAATTAATTTTTGGCGCCGCTGCCGGGGGAGGTTTTTGAGATGAAATTTGAATTGAAGTTTGTTGTGTTTGATGACCACTTCCCAGTGAAGGTTTTTGTTGAGTTTGGTGATATTTTCTATATTTATAATAAGCAAAAAAAAAATCAATACATTTTCCTAAAGTATTTACAAAATCCAAAAAAACATAAAAACAACAAAACAAATCTGTGTTGTTAATTGTTATTCATCGGCTCACCTTTGGAATTACAAACTAAAGGGGGAATAAGGAGGGCTTGAATCCTAGGAACATAGCCCAAAAAGGAAGAACGCTTTTAAATCGTTCGGACGTGCTAATTACTTCGTCTTTGTGCATAATTTAAGAGGAGCTACCCGTGGGACTTTTAACTTCTGTTACCAAAAATATTATTGTTTTCATAATCAGTGCTACGCGCACTCGGTCTCAAACTGATAACGTCCTCAACCAACAAGTCCCACCGACTTTTGTTGAACCCTTTGATCTTGAAGAACCAATTAATAATACCATTGAAAACCAAAATCAAAATCAAAATCATCAAGATCCTCCCGTAGTTACGATGGCCGATCAACGTACTATGGCACAATTGCTCCAAGCTCTACGGTGGTCGCGAGGATGCAATCGTTGTTCCGCGATCACCGGGACAACTTTGACTTAAACAGGGTTTTGCTTCACTATTGTAACAAATAAAAATTTTTCGGACATGATAAAGATGATCCTCATCTCACAGTCGATATTTCAACAAGATCACTTCTACGTTGAAGTTCCCAAACGTTCTGAATACGTCGGGGGGGGGGGATTAAGACTTATGCTTTTTCATTTTCCTTGAGGGGCCTACCCGAGATGGCTCGAAAAAGAACCCCCTCGATCAATTCTTACTTGGGATGATCTTGTTTAAAGTTTATCAGACCTAATTTTTCCCTCCTCTCTAATGAAAAACAATCTTCGAAATGAATCACCAATTCAAACTACGTTTTGATGAATTTTCTAATGATACATGCTCATAGGCCCCGGGAGACCAATTCAAGGATCTCTTCGGCATGCCCTATCATTGTGTGCTCGGATTTTACATCAATTCGATGCATTCTACAATGCTTTGAACTCTTACATGATCAAGATTCGTTTGAATTCGCGCGAGGAGGTAATTTTTTGGACAAAATGCCTCGAGATTGCTTAGCCATCATCAAGAGCAATCTAAAGTTCGTTATTCACGAAGCAAAGCGATTGTTGCCAAAGTGAGTACGAGCTCTTCTACCCCTGGTGTTTCACCCGATGTTTCCAAACTTAAAATATGGTGAAAGCCTTGCTTCTTGATAAGAAAAACCAATCCCAAGCTCCCGCTACCGTAAAAGTGGTCGAGGAAAGTTTATGTAACTTGTAGTGGGGCTAATTTTTACAGTAATTGTTCACCACAGATGGCATTGTTTATCGTGGACATTTAAAGAAATTCATTTCACAAGCCTCCAGCGGTTAACTCAACAAGGACAAACCGGTATATCTGTCCTCGATGGATTGCTAATCAAATTCAAACTACCAGTTTCCTTTGTTCAAAACAATCAAAGAAATAATCAAAACCGTTACAATCAAAACTGGGGGAATAATTACAACCAAGGTCCAGTTTATCAGTCCCCGGCTTACCAAGCTCTGGCTTACCAAGCTCCGGTTGTGTCAAAGGATGACTTTCAAAACTACATCAAAGCTAATGATGCGGTTATGAAAAATATGCAAAACCAAAACCAAAACATGCAAAACCAAATGAACAATTTAACGGACATGCTTACCAAATTTCTGATTACCCAATACGCCTCTACTTTGGGCTTCGGGTTCTCTTCCTAGCAACTCATGTTGTAACCAATAAAGTTACTTAAAAGGAAATCCACTACCCTCTAAGTGTGTTTCTTATGATGGGCCTGCAAGTTCCACCTCCGCCTTTTCTCTCCTAAGGTGGTGGAACACGAACCCGAGGTGATAAAGGATACTGTGCAACCGAGCACCGAAAACATCCAACCTCCAGTGGCCCAAACTCAAACTCAAATTGATGAGCCCATTGTTGCTCCAATGGTTATAACGACATTACCTTATCGTCAAGGATTATACAGAAGAGTAGCTCCGTGAAAAAGACAATCTTTTAGCTTTGAAATTTATAGAAATTTTTAGGAATCTCCATTTCGAGCTTAGTTTCTCGGATGCTCTCCTACACATGTCCAAATTTGCACCAATGTTTAGAAAGCTTATCAATAACAAAGATAAGATAGTTGACTTAATCAAGACATCGGTGAATGAAAATTGCTAGGCGGTTATCCTCAAAAAGTTTCCTGAAAAACTTGGAGACCCTGGTAGATTTCTTATACCGTGTGATTTTCCATAGATGGATAAATGCTTAGCCTTGGCCGATTTGGTTGAAGAATTAACTCATGCCTCTCTCCATATGGAAGAGCTACTATCTCCGGATTTGCCAAAAAACTCCGAAATGAATACTCGACACTTGCCTATTGAAACGATTTCTAGCTCCAACCTGTATTGTGAGGATGTTTCATGAAAGTGGAACATTTTTCATTTGGCCGAATTTGTAGTCGTTAATTATATTGCCGATCCTCGCGGTTCCTTGATTCTTGGGACCCTTTCTATGCAGGACGGCACGAGCTGTGATTGATGTTTACTCGTGAACATATGACCCTTGCGACTAGATGGACGCCAATCCATAAATTCTCAAAGTCTAGGTGATACTAAGACATTCTCCTACAATACTATTGAATCGGTTAACCGAGTCGATGTTATCGACGCAACTTGTGAGGAGTTTGCTCAAGAGAAGAGTACTTAGACTTTTTGATGACATTTGAAGGTGGGCAATCCCACCCTACAGCTTTGGAAAACCAATCCTTTCTAGCTTCTCCCCCTCTCTTACTCCTTTGAGGGAGGTGACTTCAGTTTTGGAGAGATCGACGTTTGTACTTACTATCAATCAATTTTCCACCCATGGAATTAATGATTGCCGACTTCGATCCAAAAGACGCCTTGCTCACCTTGGAAACGATTGCTTATTCTGCCCCATCTTCACCTCACTTGAAAGGAACAAAAATTTAAGGAAACTGAGACGTTGAACCTTCTAGTGATGAACTCCCCGAGCTTGAGCTCAAATACTTACCACCTCTTTTGAGTAGTTTGTTGTTTTGGAGGGTATCGATAAGAATTTTACACGTCTAATCGCTAAGACTTAAAAGTGAGGACGAAGACCGCTATTATTAAGGTCTTAGATCACCATAAAGGTGATTAGCTTGGAAGATTTCAATATTAAGGGTTAGATCTGAAGTTTTGTACTCATAAGATTTTGATGGAAGATAATGTTAAACCCACGGTCCAACATCAAAGACGGGTTAACCCAAAAATTCACGAGGTTATCAAAAAGGAAGTTATCAAACTCCTTGATGCCGGATTAATTTATCTCATCTTTGATAAGCCCGTTGGGTTCGCACGTCCTTGTGTTGCCCAAGAGTCAGGTGGTGTATAAACCGATTTGAAAATGTTGTTATTGAATTGATTCCTACTCGATTAGTTCCGGGATGGCGTGTATGCATTGGACATACCAAAAGTTAAATTGATGCACCCGTAAAGATCATTTCCTTACCGTTTATGGGACCAAATGCTTGAGCAGACTCGCGGGAAACTGAAATACTGATTGTTTGCACGCTCGCAATGGTTTTCGGGTTACTTTTAAAAATACCAATTTGACCGAAGGACCAAGAGAAGACCACATTCACTTGCCCTTATAGAACTTTTGCCTACCAACGCATGCCTTTTGGCTTATGTAATGCTCCGGGTATGTTCCAAAGGTGCATGATGGCTATTTTCCACGATATGATCGAGGAAACAATGGAGGTCTTCATGGATGATTTCTCGGTCTTTGGGGATTCTTTCTCTTGCCTCTTGCCTTTAGACAAAATGCTCAAAACGGTGATAGAAGACACTAATTTAGTTCTGTAGTAAACTGGGAGGAAATGCATTTTATGTAAAAGAAGGCAATGTTCTAGGACATAAAATTCAAAGTTCGGGAGTGAGGTCGACAAGTTAAAGTGATGTTTTATAGCATATAACTCCCTCATCCGACTTCCGTTAAAGGACATTAAGAAGTTTTTTAGATCCTGCTCGGGTTTATCGTTAGGGATTTAGTCAAGATTTTCTAAGATCTCCGGATAATGGACTCATCTTTTGGAAAAAAAGATACCCTTTATTCTTTCTCTACAAGAGTGTATCAAGCATTCTTTTACACTTAAGTAGAAATTTACCTGAATCACAATTTTAGTTACCCCGATTGGGACCTACCGTTTTGAAATTATGTGTGATGCTAGTGGATTACGCGGTAGGTACAATCTTGGGTGCAAACGTAAGGACCAATAAAATCCCGAATCAAAGACTTTTTTAGCGGTGTAGTTGGCACCGTGATGTCCACCCGGTGGGACCATCGTGGCAAGCCATGAGGATATCATGGGCTTCTTGGCCAAAAACACACCGAATCACTTGATCCGCACACACTTTAAATAAGTAGGGGTCGTCCCAAAAATAATGCTTAATGTCTTTTGAAAATTTCTTCTTTTGTTAGGACAACATCCCTTTCACAACAAAATTCCCCGCATGGTAATTTGCAAAGTCGGCAAACCATGGGGTACTAGCATCACCACGAAAAGTCACCATACCAAGTGTCTTGAGAGGAAATGTTTCCGTAATTTCCTATTTCTCGAGCTCACTTTAGTGGGGGTTCTCTAATCTTGATAAGTGGTCGGCCGCGAGATTCTCCGCTCCTTTTTTTATCACGAATAATGACATCAAATTCTTGGAGTAGGAGAATCCAACGAAGCAGTTCTTACCTTCATGTCGAAGGCTAATGTCATAATACGAGCTTCTTGGTTTAGCATATATGTAGAGTGAGATGATACTTAAGGAGCACGAGTGTTCCTTGATAGTCATAATTGTTTTCAACATGACAAGTTATGGTCCGAGTAATCTTCACGAAAGCATTACACTACGGCTAAAATGCTCTTTTTCCTGTAGTTGTATAATGAGCTTGACGTCGGTCATAGTCTTGCTGCTAGTGTATCGATTGAAAAAAAATATTTGGTTCGTGTTGCCAAAGAGATGGTCCAAGCCTAGCCCGCGTAGTCACTAGCATCACACATAATCTCAAACGGTAGGTCCCAATTGGGGGCAACTAAAATTGGTGCTTCGGTCAATTTCTTCTTAAGTGTATTAAATGCTTCGATACACTCTTTAGAGAAGAAGAAAGGGTATCTTTTTCCAAAATATAGGTCATTGGCCTGGAGATCTTAGAAAAATCTTGAATAAATCGACGATAAAACCCGGCATGACCTAAAAAACTTCGAATGCCTTTAACGGAAGTCGGATGAGGGAGTTTAGCTATAACATCAACTTTAGCTTTGTCGACCTCAATCCCGAACTTTGAAATTTTATGTCCTAGAACAATGCCTTCTTTTACCATAAAATGGCATTCTCTTCCCAGTTTAGAACTAAAATTAGTGTATTCAACCGTTTGAGCCGCATATTTGTTAGATGGGAGAGGCATGAGGAGAAAGAATCCACAAAGAACCGAGAAATCATCCATGTAAGACCTCCATTGTATCCTCGAATCTATCGTGGAAAAATAGCCATCATGCACCTTAGGACATACCGGAGATAACATAGCCAACAAGGCATGGATGGTAGGCAAGTTATATAAGGGCTAAAGTTGATATGTTGGTCTTCTCTTGGTCTCTTCGGGTCAATTGGTATTTAAAAGTACCGAGAAACCATCTAGAAAAAAATAATATTCGTTTCTCGCGAGTCTACCTCAGCATTGGTCCCTAAACGGTAATGGGAAAATTGATCTTTACGGGTTTGGTTCATTTAATTTTGGTAGTCATTGCATACACGCCATCCGTAACTAATGAATAGTAGGTATCAATTCATTATCAATTTTCAATTACGTTATACCACCTTTCTTGGGACACAATTTAGGGACGGGTGCAAACCAACGCGGGCTATCAAAGATGGGATAAATTAATCCGGCATCAAGGAGTTTGATAACTTCCTTTTTGATAACCTCGTGAATTTTTGGGTTAACCCGTCTTTGATGTTGGACCGTGGGTTTAACATTATCTTCCATCAAAATCTTATGAGTACAAAACTTCAGAATCTTATTACCCTTCATATTTGAATCGTGATCTAAGAACCTTAATAAGAGCGGTCTTGTCCTCATCTTTTAAGTCTTTAGCGATTATGACGGGTAATTTATCGGTACCCTCCAAAAACACGTACTCAAGATGAGGTGGTAAGTATTTGAGATCAAGCTTCGGGGAGTTTCATCCTGAGACAGGTTTCACGGTCTCAAGTTCCTTATATTTTTTTGTTCTTTCAGAGGTGAGGGTGAAGATGGGAGTCAGAGTATAAGCAATCTGTAAGGTGTAGAAGGTCTTCTTTTGGAATCGAAAAAGTCGGGCATCTCATTAATTCGGGTGTGGAATTGATTTGCTAAGTAAGACAAGCTCCTGGATCTCTTCCAAATGAAGTCACCTCCCTCAAAGAGTAAGAAGGGGTGGCGAGTGAGAAGTAGAAAGGATTGGTTCCAAAGCTGGGGTGGGATTGCCACTCTTGGAAATGTTCAAAAATCTAAGTACTTCTTGAGCAAACTCCTCACAAGTTGCGTCGATAACATCGACTCGGTTAACCGATTCAATAGTATTATAGGAGAATGTCTTAGTATCAACGACTTTGAAATGTTATGTGAATGGTTTCATCATGTCGAAGGGTCATTTGTTCACTGTAAACATCAATCAAAGCTCGTGCCGTCCTCAAGAAAGGTCTCCCAAGAATCAAAGGAACCCGAGGGTCGGCAATATAATTAACGACTACAAAGTCGGCCAGAATGAAAAATGTTCCAACTTTCATGAAAACATCCTCGACAATACCGGTTGGAGTAGAAATCGTTCAATCGGCAAGTTCGAGTATCATTCGGGTTTTGGTAGCAGATCCTGGTAGATTTAGCTCTTTCCTATGAGACGAGGCATTAGGTTGATGCTTGCACCAAGATCGGCTAAGGCTAAGCATTCATCCATCTCCGGAAAATCACATGGTATAAGAAATCTACCGGGGTCTCCAGTTATTCGGGATAACTTTTGTTGAGGGATACCGTCCGAGCAATTTTCATTCACCAATCAGTGTCTTGGTATAGATTCCTGAATTATCTTATCTTTGTTATTGAGAAGCTTTCTAAACATTGGTGCAAAGTTAGGCATGTGTAGGAGAGCATCCGCGAAACTAAGCTCGAAATGGAGATTCCTAAAATTTCCATAAATTTCAAAGCTAAAAGATCGTCTTTTTCACGGAGCTTCTCCTTGTTAATCCTCTTGAGGATTAAGGTATCTGGTCGGTTAGCCTTTGGTTAGCAACAAGAGGGTTCATCAATTTGAGTTTGAGTTTGGGCCACCGGAGGTTGGATGTTTTCGGTGCTCAGGTTGTACACAGTATCCCTTTATCACCTGGGTTCGTGTCTCCACATCCTTAGGAAGAGTAGACAGGCGTGAGGTGGAATTGTGGCCCATCATAGAAACACCACTTAGGGTGTGTTTTCTTTTAAGTAACTTTTTGGGTTTTCTTACTTTGTTTCGGTTAGCCACAGTGTTGTAGGTAGAGAACCCAAGCCCAGAATAGAGGCGGTATTGGTATTCATGAATTTGGTAAGCATGTCCAGTTAAATTGGTCATTTGGTTTTGCATGTTTTGGTTTTGGTTTTGCATATGTTTTGCAGAACGCATCATTGAGCTTTGAGTGTCAGTTTTGAAAGTCATCCTTTGACACACCCGGAGCTTGGTAAGCCAGAGCTTGGTAAGCCGGGGACTGATAAACTGGACCTTGGTTGTAATTATTCCCCCAGTTTTGATTGTAACGGTTTTGATTATTTCTTTGATTGTTTTGAACGGGAGGAAAAACTGGAGGTTGAATTTGTTTGCAATTCAATCGAGGGGACGATAACCGGTTATGTCTTGGTTGTAGTTATACCGCGGTAGGCTTGGAGAAATGTATTCTTGAATATCTGTCACGATAAACATGCATCGGTGGTGAACAATTACGGTAAGAATGAGCCACACTAAAGTTTACTAACTCTTTCCTCGTCCACTTTTAGGTAGGGGTAGCTTGGATTGTTTTTCTTATCTAGAAGCAAGGCGTTCACCATCTTTTCTTTAAGTTTGTGAGAAACATCGGGTGAAAACCGGGGTTAAAGAGCTCGTACTACTTGGCAACAATCGCTTAGCTTCGTGAATAACGAAACTTTAGATTTGCTCTTGATGAGGCTAGCAATCTCGGGAGGGACTTTTGTCCAAAAAAATTACCACTCGCGCGGAACTTCAACGAATCTTGGTCTTTCGAGTTCAAAGCATTGTAGAAATGTATAGAGTTGATTTGTAATTCCGAGAAACCATGACTGTGGGCATGCCAAGGAGATCCTTGAATTGGTCCCATGTCTCATTAAAAGATTCATCAAAACGTTGTTGGAAATTGGTGATTTCATTTCGAAGATTTGTTGTTTTGGAGGGAGGGAAAAATTGGTTGATAAACTTTAAAACAAGATCATCCCAAGTAAGAATCGATCGAGGGGGTTCTTTTTCGAGCCAAATCCGGGGGGCCCCCTCAAGGGAAAATGGAAAAAGCATAAGCTTAATCGACGTATTCAGAATGTTTGGGAACTTCAACGTTAAGAAGAGGTGTGCGATTTGTTGAAATATCGAATGGTGAGATGAGGATCTCTCTTTATCATGTCGAAAAATGTTTATTTTTGTACAAGACGTGAGCAATCCATGTTTTAAGTCAAAGTTGTCCGCGGGTGATGCCTGCGGGAACAACGATTGCATCCTCGTATCCCTCGGTGGGAGCTTGGAGCAATTGTGCCATAGTAGGTTGATCGGCCATCGTAACTACGGGAGGATCTTGATGATTTTGATTTTGATTTTGGTTTTCAATGGTATTATTAATTGGTTCTTCAAGATCAAAGGGTTCAACAAAAGTCGGTGGGACTTGTTGTTTTGTTGGGAGGGGATCGGGTTACTAATGGTGGTTGAGAACGATTATAGTGCGGTGCAAGTCGATTATGGAAAAACCATTAATAATTTTGCTAACAGGAAGTTAAAAGTCCACGGTGCTCTTAAATTATGCACATAGGAGAGCGGAAGAATTTTGCACGCCGAAGCGATTTAAAAGGTTTTCCTTTTTGGCGATGTTCTTGGTCAGAGCGCTCCTTGCGCCTACTGATTATAGTTTGTAATCCAAAGGTGAGCCGATTATAACAATTAACAACACGATTTGTTTTGTTGGTTTTTTATGTTTTTTGGATTTTGTAAATACTTTAGAAAAAGTATTTGATTTTTTTTTTTGCTTATATAATATAAAAAATATTCACAAACTCAACAAAAACTTCACGGGGAAGGGTCTTCAAACACAACAAACTTCAATTCAATTTTCATCTCAAAACCTCCCCGGCAGCGGCGCCAAAAATTAATTACAATCCTTTAGTATATATAAATATATAATTGGATAATATCAATTAAATAGAGAGAGTAAGTATTCCAAAAGGCTTTTAAGAGATATTTACTTTTACCCAAAGTAAAAGTCCCAAAAAACCTTTCCGGGTCGTTTCCCGACGAGGTGCGAATTTGAAAATCGTGATTAAGTTTGTGATCGCGTGTTTGAATGATCAATATTTGATTTGGTTTCCTATTTCTACAACTAAAATGCAAAAACAAGTAAAGGCAAGCTAAAAACGAAAGCAATTAAAGCTAAAACACGAAAAAACGTTAACGGGCTCCTAAACCCGTTCTTTAAAAACCCAAATTCTAAAATTTTAACCCTACAAATGAAAATTTAATTTTTATAAATCCTAAATGATAAAAGAAAATTAAAAAAATTATATTTTTTTGACTTTTATATTATTTATTATGAATTAAAAACGGAATTAATCTAAAAAATTAATAAAAAAATACTAAACTAATTTGGAAAATTCTAAAAAATTTGTGAAAAGTACTTTGCACTATGCTAAACCTAAAAAAAATAAAACGGGGTCAACAGCTTATTGAAATAAGCTATTAATAAGCTAAAATGGGCCGTTAAGCTTAAAGGGAGAAAATGTGTATAAAAGAAAAGTGGTGTGAGGTTATGACGTAAAAGTCCAAAGGGCAGAGTGGTAGTGGGGGTGTGTGTTAAAAACGGGGTTGAGGTTGTGGAGGTCACGGGTTCGAGCCTTGATCACCCATGACTTCCCAATTTCCCTCGTTTTTTTATTTATGAAAATTTCTTTATGACCTAAAAATAAGCAACTTTTGTAAAAGTACTTTTTATAAAACCTAACTAGCTGTGAAATAAGCATTATAAGTGCCAGTTAGGCTTGTTTTTAACTTAAGTCTAAAAGGCTAAGTGCTTGCTTTTTTAGACCTAATCTGATAAGGAAATTAGGCAAATAAACGCTAACAAAGAATAAAGGCTTAAGATAAATCCTATAAAGCAATAATTAAACCTAGAATTTAAAGCTAAAATAACTAGTAAAAAGCACAAAAGACAGGTTGCATTTTGGGCTTTAAATCCCTTAATGTAAATCAAATTTGCAAATATAGCCTTATTAATGCTTTAAACTACAATGTCAAATAAAGCTACCAAGAATCTAAACCTAACAATACTAAGCAATCCGAAACAAATTTAGCAATATCCAAATAGCCATAACGCTCAGAAAATTTAAATAAGCAATTTTTGGCCTAAAAACTACTTAAAACAACCTACGGGGGACTTTTAATAGCTAATTTTTAAAGGGCCTTAAGCTATCCTTATGGGTCAAATGACTTATATGACAAATCAGTTTGTCCATATAAGCTAATAAATCAACAAAGAAAAAGATTTTGACAACTCAGAATAGGCCATGAAAAAGCCAAATGAGAAAGAAAGTACTTACATCAGTTGATATGTGAGTTTTTTCAGTTTTTGTAAAGACAAAAGGCAAAGTACCATGCCTAATTTTAAGCTAGCAAACAATGATTATAGACTTAAAACTGATCTCAAAAGATAAAAATCTATTACTATAACTCTTATGCTAGAACATTTCAAAAGCGCTAAAACCTACTTTATTAATTATAAATTGCTATTAAAATTTGACTTTTAAACTTAGAAAATGAGACTTAAAGATTTGACAGAATTTAAACTTAAACACAATTGACACATGCAATACAAAACTAAATCTAATTTACTGCATTTTAAACTTAAAACAAGGTTGACATAAAGCCTTAGGACACCTTTAAGCAAAAGGACTAGAAATAAGCAAGTTTGATGAGACTTTAAAGCCACGATTCATGACTCTGTTTTATGTTCTAAAAACCTCAAAACCTAATTTTAACCTTAAACAACGACAACAAACAGATTAAAAGCCTATTAGATTGATAAACAAAGTTCACAAATGGGTCCAAGGGTGTATTAAACTCGGTACGACCGTGGGTAAAGTACTGTTCTAGCCAATCACTCCCTTTATAAACTTAAAAGCATTTTTTTTTAACTTCTAAATTTAAGTTTAAGACCCAACTTCAAGTTGACCAGATACTTTTTTAAGCTAAATATTGCACCTATATGAGCATTTTTAAACATAGAAATAGAACAATCAATAAGTAATAAAGCTACGCTATATTTTTGGATTTTTGACTGTTTTAGGCTAAGACTTGAAAATAAGCAATACTAAACTAGAGGACAAGCATGATACATAATCAAAACACAATAATAAGACATATGTCAAACAGAAAGATCAAGAATATTATACGTCTCCTTTTGATGAGGAAAAAAATAAGCAATAAGCAGTTTTTAGCAAAAGTGCTGAAAATAGTAAACTTACAAAGCCCTTGCTCAAAACACGGAAAATAAGCTTACAATAAGCTGATCTACAAGCTCTAGCTTGTCAAAGACAAGCTAGTGAAACCCATAAGCCCATCCAGGTTTGGCTTATCATCCATTTTTAGCTTTTTTGAGTGATTTTTGGTAAAAAGGCTTAAACACTATAAGTTATTGAAAAACTTATAGTGCTTAAGTTAACAGCTTAAGTATGAGATTAAAAAGACTTGGGTTTCTTCCTCTGAGGACAAATGGGAAAGGTCATTTCTTTTCTTGTGTTTGATGTGTGAGAGTAAGTCGAAAATCTAATCTCAGCCTTCAATCTAGAGTGTTTCAAGTTCTTGATCCTCAAACCTTTGAAGTTTGTCTTTGTCTTCTATCTTAGACTGATTATGGTTGTTTAGGATTGCCAACATGGTTGTTGTTTTTATGTAATAGTGGGGTTTAAGGTTGAGAGAGGGAAGTTTATGGTTTTTAGGGTTGCGAGTGGTAACACGTTTTGGGGAAGTAAAACAGTATCTTGGCGGAGAAATTTTGATTTGGGTTGAATGGGTAATGGTGTTTTTCGACTATAGTGTTTGGTAAGGCCTGGCATGTGTTGAGTCCTTTTGGATAAACGGTTGCAAATGGTGTAAAGCGCACCAAAGAGTGTAAAACACTTAACGATGATCTAATAAAGGATGTTTAAGGGGTGTTTGTTTTGGCAGTTAAAGGAGGAAGGGGGCCAGTTTGTGTGTTGGTCCTTTTTTAAAGGTTTGAGCCTTTGCTTTCCAATTTAGTCTAAGGTCTTGTTACGTAATAGTCTTATAGGGGGATTGCCCTGTCATTAGATGGGTGTGGGTTAGCCCATTAAGTATTTCTTCGGTTTCAGCTTTGACTTTAACGTTTGACTTGTTGACTTTGAATTTTGCACGCTCTTTCCAATCACGTGCTTGGTTTTGTTCGTTTTGGCTTCATTTTTGTCCTTTAGTGAATATCCGTTACCTGCACAGCATAAATCACAAAACAAGCATATATTATATGGCGCGGGCGGCATTATTTTGGTATTTTAGGACGTTTTTATAGGCAAAAGTTATGATAATTTAAGCCCATACCAGTTTCTAAGTAGAATAAACGTATATATCGGTTCGTTTTGGTTTTAGCAAACAAACCAAAACTGCTCGCCCTAGATAAAAACTCATAGGGTTAGTATTTCTTTGGGTTGCCTTTACATGCCTATTTTTTGATCAGGGCAAAAATATGGGCGGCTAAATAAAAGAGGTTTTTGAAGAAATGTTTGTTTGATTTAATTCTAGTCTTTTGTCCTTGTGTTTAGTTTTTTTTTTTTATTCTGATGTTCAGTGGAGAATAAGATCATGATGAACATTTATCAAGGATGTTGCTTGTTAAAGGTTGGTTGACATTGTTATTCTCTTTGAGTTAGTAACCTAATAACTAGAAAGTTAAGATTAATTAACTCATAGCTTGAAAGTAAAGTAAAGTAGTGTGTTGTTATGAAAAGTTTTGCAATAAAAATATATACAGTAAGTAAAGAGACTCAAAACTTTTCAACGTTTAATTCTTATATAATTTATAAGAACATTACCCATTGTTATGCGAACAACAATAGGGGATGAATGACAATGTGTGTGTGTGATCTCCTCACTAACAACTTTTCATAACTTAAAGTGTTATGCAAAGATGACAACTATGCTAACAAATTAAGCTTGCGCAGAGACTTAGTTGATTTAGAGGAGTAGGTGTTTGTGAATGATAGTACTTTGAATGCACAAACTTACACCTAGTAATGTTTGAAGGCTTTTGAGTGTTATACTACGCTTAGGTAGGGTCATACCATAGTGTGTGATAAGTAGCGGCTCGTAGATCCAAAGTTGATTGACCAATACATATTTTACAGGTTTTCTCTATTACAATTCTAATATGTAAGTATGGGTACGAAACTACAAATTCTCTAAGGTCAGGTGATGACACTGCCTTGTATTCATACCCTATTATGGAAGTTTGAAGACTCCTTTACAGGTGGTAAGTCTTTGGACCTTATCCATTTTAAACTATCCCGCCTATTCTTTAGGGCACTTTGTCTACAGGGTCTTCATGTTGTGGAGATCGTATGGGGCTCAGTGATGTCTTATTGCCACATACTAACTTGAAACCCATCACCTTGGTTCGTTTGGCTCAGGGGACTTCGTTCACTGGAAACCTCAACTGAATGGTTGAGTCTTTACTTGTAGACTCTCAAGTTCGGCTCTGGAAGGCCAACGCACTAAGTGAAGTTCATCAGTGATCCTTGGAATGTTAAGGGATATCTAAACACTTAGGATATTTTATTATTCTAAATCCAGTGAAAGATCATTAGGCACTAAATTGGACCTAATTAATCTCCCCTATTTGGATATAAATATAAGCTAAGGTGTTTTTGTTAGTATAAAGTAAGTAATTACAACTTCATCTTACACTGAGTTTAGAAGCAATTTAAAGGATACTGGATAATAAAATGTACTTCATTAACTGTGTTAGAAACTCCTACATTCTATTGAAGCTCTCTAGGATAAGTCAAAACACAATACATAAGTCACTCAGTCAGTCTGTATCCTACACTTCCAACTTCACTATCTTTGGTTCAGCTTCTCTTGGTCTGGAAGAGCGTGAATTTGCACTCAGAACGCCTCAACTTCAAGCAGAAACCTTTGGGTGATTCATATAGTAGAGATGTTGAAGGCCATCAACCAAGGTTAGGGTAGGGGCGTAGGGTGTCGCAAAATTACTTTTTGGATGTCACTCATTCTTGAAAGGCTCATCGCAAAGACATCGATAAAGGAACAATTCCATAATCAGGTCTTCTATCAACATGTTTGTTAACAAATGGAACAACCTCAGGAAGACTTATAGTACATTCCAACCAGGAATGCGAGTCTTAGGCTCTAATTCCATGATTTTCCTTTTTTTCCTGAGAGTTGAGAGGAAGCTTGTTCAGGGGCAGGGACAGGAAGAGCTAAATGAATTCCAAGTTCTTTAGGGATTTTCTTTAGTCTTTCATATCTCTTCGCCAGGGATGTCATCAAATCACTAACAATCTTGTTCTTCTTTTTTCTGAATGATAGGACCTAGTTCATCCATTTTAGTAACCTTAAAGTCACTAAACTTAATAGGGTTATGAACCTCAAAGTTCCTTCTATTAGTGCCTCTATAGACTGTGCTCACTGCAGGCTTTGTGTTTGGGTGAATTTTGACATCAGTGTTAGGTTTAGGCTTAAGTCTGCTGGAGGGGTCCATATGTACTGATCAATCCTTTTTTTTCTGAGCTACATTGATTTCTTAATTTTTTGAGAATGTTCTCTATTCAAGACTTTGATCTCAGCATCTTGAATCTTCTTGAACTCTTGACCACCTTTTGCGCTTTCAAGAATCTTAGGATCAATTCTTACTTTTGAGGCTTCTTCATGTACACCTGATCTCAACTCAGGCTTGGTCCATTGCAATAGCTTTGTTCCTAGTCAGCTTTTTTTTATTTTCTTTCTTGTCCAAGTGAGCTTAAAAATTTAATCACTAGTGAATGGTAGTAACTTTCGGGAATTTTCTGAATGGTACTCGAACTGCTTCATCAGGATTAGGATGAACAACAATTGAGGCTTTAACAAGCTTCTTTGGAGATTCAGTATCATTAATGACTATCCCTTTTTCCTTTGTCAATCCTTAGAGTAGCTTGAGTATCTTTAGGTTTGAGGATGCGTTGGAAGTACATGTCATCTCACTTAGACCAATGAGCTGAGTTTGAGGTTTGCGAATGGTACTTACAGGATAGTAGCAATGAGCTTAATTATTGAAGGGATCTATCTTGTTTGAGGTTCGGGGGATCAGCGCCTAGTCTATTGGTCCGACTATTGAGATTGGAATGCTTAGTTGCTCTTGCAAAGTTCTTGTTCCTTGAGTGTGTCTCATTCTCGGGCTTTTTAGGTTGAGTTTCTTTCTTAACTGCATTTCTTTCAGTATCCATAGTCAGCTTTCTCCCTCTTAAGTGTGTGATTATTAGGTTTTCGGTGGCAGCTGGTTGATAAATTGAGGCAAAATTCTTCCCCAACAGTTGTTGGGACCTTACAATGATAGTAAGTGTTGTTGTGCTGGGCGACATCTCTTGAGGAGAGTAGGGTCTGTCCTGTTAAAGGCACTAGTAAAATCTCAGTCATCATTATTCTTGATTTCAGGGGTGTCCTTTGAGTGAGGAGATGTCATTTTTGGAGCATAGTTGGATGTTGTTCAATCTTGGTTCATAGTTAACCTTACCACTCAGGACCAACACTCCAATACAGGTTGGTAGATGACTTAGCCCATGTGACCAAATGATCATTTTTGAGCATCCATAACAGCTTTCAGAGATTCAACAATAGACTTGAGACCAGAGAAATCAAAAGTCTTCACCAGGGTGATGAGCTTAGTAAGATTGATATAATTTTTGGTGTAAGCTTTAGTAGATTCAAGAACTTTCTTATTCAAGCGCGCGCAACACCCGTGATTTAATTCAGAGTTATGTGTACCTTTAGAAATGGCCTAAGAGTAAATTTTATGTTGTTTCTTGTATGCTATGTGTTATATATGTGTGCTAAATGATTTGAATAGGTGCATGATGTCATTTTGAGGTGTACGATCATCTCATTTTGAATGCATTTATGTTTGGTGATGAGTATTCCATTTATTCACGTGTAGTTGATTAATGGAAAAGGAATGGAGTTTTACATGCTATGTTACCGTTAAAGATTTGGAATGACTTTTGTTGTTATGCGTTTATAGAATGTAAATGATGATATATAGTGGAAAATGGTGAAAATTTGGAATATTTATATGGTGAATTTCAAAATATAGAAAGTGAAATGTGAAATGAAAAGTTATTTTTAGAAAGTTAAGTAAGTTGCGTTTATGTGAAAAGGTTTACCCAAATTAGCTTAGGTTTTTATGAAAACTTAAGGTAATGAAGATAATTAGTTATTATATTAAACTAAAAAAGATATAAATATAGTGGGATAGGGGGCGATTGAAGGGTATTAGGTAGGATTAAGAAAGCCCAAACTTGGTCAAACTCTAATACTTAAGGGATAAGGATACCTAGGACTATATATAGATAAACCTAGCTCATAATTCTTTTCCCCATCTCCTTTTGTGCCTGCGATTTCATCCCCTAAAACCCTAAGGAGTGCTGAATTTTTTGTGTGATCCAAGAACCCTTACGAATTGTTGTTTAGGTGCTAGCATTCAAGGTAAGTATGTTCATCTTAACTAGTTTATGATATTCATGTAACATAAGTTATGATGGATCTAGGGTTTACATAAAAATTAGCATGAATTTTGCACAGTTTAATGATGGGTTATACTGATTAGGGGTAGTTTTAGAGTTTTGATCATCCATGTGTAAGTTAGGGTTTGGTTAGAACATGATTTAGAGTGAGCAGAATTTAAGGTTGTGTTCCAAACTGATCATATCTATTAGTTAAACGTGTTTTGATATGAGATTATAAAGTGGCCTAGATTGTAGTTCAAAATAGTCTATTTTCTAGGAAAGTCTCGCCTGGAATGCATTGGAGTTCTAGAAGATGGTTAAATATTGGCGTAACAAGAAAAGATTGTCAAAAACAGTAATAGGTGTCAGAATGCAGGTCATGTTTAGGAAGGTAAAACACAATAGACTAAGTAGAATAAAGATATCCAATATACAAGTAATTAGGTTCAATATGTATATAAAGAAACCCTAGAAGGATAGCTTCTGATTGTGTGTCTAAGTAGGGTAATTAGGGCCCATACATTTTCAGTGTGCAATAGCACCGAATTTGGGACAGTTTTGAAGTTGGTTTTATTTGGATTTTATTTGGGATAGTTACACATGTAATGGGAGCTTGGGAATCACAAGGTAGTTAGTAAACTCATAAATGAACTTAGATGATTTTTGGTATAATTATGAAGGTCAGCAAGTAAGGTTTTTAAGTTAGGAATAAAGATACATAAAAATCATTCATTTTTGAATCAATTGTAGTTATCTAGTGTAATGGGTTAATGGGATGGTTAAGGTTGGGCATGGTGTCGGGGTGACCCATGATGGTTAATCAAACCCTTAGACATCCATCATATGTGTGTTACATGGACTAGAGATTTTAGCTTGGTCGCGTGTAACCGTGTTTATTTATTTGTATAGTTGCGTGATAGGAATTGGAAGCTGCGTTTTGAGCATTCAGGTGAGTTACATAGTCCCACTTTTTACATTGTTTTAAACTTGGGATGGAAATGATGCAAGTGTTGAAATGAGTTTTAAATTGCTGTGATTATGTGTTAATGTAAATGCATGGACTATTATGTGACTGATATGCGTTATGTGCTACATGTTTTGTGATGTGATATTGAGATGTTGCCTAGTCAGGTGGATTACTTACGGGTATCCATGGCCTGAGCTAGAGGGAAAGAGATTTGGTTATGTGATGTGATATTGAGATGTTGCCTAGTCAGGAGGGTTACTTGCGGGTATCTCCGGCCTGAGCTAGAGGGAAAAAGGATTTGGATTGATCCAAGAGCGATTGAGGTCGTCTGCTTGGTGTTTGATTAATTGGATTTGGATTGAATTGCATGTTAGCTTGTATGTTAGTTAGCATAATTGTCATGCGAAAGTATTGTTTTATAATCACAGTAATTCGGTTAATGATTTTGGTAATGGATTGAATATGTGTGTCTGAAAACCTATGTTTCTCACCAACCATTGTGTTGACGTATAAGCATCATTTTCAGGTATTCAGCAAGATGAGGTTAAGGTTAAGAAAAGTGGCTAGATGGACCGTAGGCAGCTGGCGAAGTTTAGTTATCTAGATTTCGTTATTTGTTTTGGATGATGAATGTTATTTGTTTTGCTTTGTTAGGAAGTATGAATGTTTGCATGTCATGACATTGACGTGAACTGCCTTTATTTCAATGTCAGACGCCTTTTGGATTTTGTTGATGTGTTTGGGTATTTTCATGACACTGCGTGTCTATACCTTGTATTTTTATGCATGTTTTAGTTTCTCTATATAGACGCCAATGTGTTGTGATGATTCCCTTTCTCGTCGCGCCTCGCGTTTCCGCCTTGGCGGGGTGTGACAGATTGGTATCAGAGCCTTTGGTTATAGAGAAGTAGGTGGTTGAGCCTAGACTATAACCTAGGGGTCCTTCATGTAGATGCATTTAGGGCTTAAGTGTTTATTTTTATAACTGCTATGCTTCCCCTCTATTTTGCGTAGCTTTTATATTTCCTATTTTGTTAAGTTATCGTCTTAGTTTTGTTGCCTACCCATAGCTGATTTAGTGCGTATTGCCTCGTTATTAGTTAGCTATGCCTTCCCATTTCCATAAGAAGTTCCGTTGGGGAACCGTCTTTGCAACCGGGCGTAGGAGTTTCATTGAGCCAGGGACAGGACTTAGGATGAAGAGAACAAATCTATTATTTTTCTATTTTTTATGATTTTTAAAGTTTTTAACAAAAATAAACGTTTAAAAATACTAACCTAATTATAAAAATTCTAAAAAAAAAACAAAAAATAGGTTGAACTAAATAGAACCTAGAAAAAATAAGCTTGATTACAAGCTTATCGAAATAAGCTGTGTAATAAGTTTAAAACAACTTATAAGCAAAAAGGGAGCTCTCTCACGCAGCTGTATAAAAATTAAATGTTGGTAGATGGTTTAACGAAAAAGACACCAGGGGGCGTTGGAAGAGAGGTTGTGGGGTAGTGTGTTGTTATAAACAGGGTTGGGGTTTGAGGTTAGGGGTTGAGTCTGCTCACCCTTTTTCCGATTTCACCTTCCCTTTTTTTTGTAAACTTAGAAAAATAAAGTTTTAGAAAATCTGAAAATAAGCACTTTTAATAAAAGTAATTTTTTAAGAAAAGCCTTAAATAAGCTGTAAACTAGCTTAAAAGACAGGAAAATACAACTAAAACTAATCTTTTTGGTTTTTTCAAAATTTTAGAACTTTAAAAAAAAGTTGAAATAAGACTAAGGCTATAAGACAAGATAAGAGATACTAACCTAAAACAAACTCAATAAGCTAGGAATGAAAAGGATAAGAGAAAGTTATAAGAGGGAAAAGCTTATTTTAAGCTCTGCAGTACTAACTTAAAAGTTAAACTTAGTTCTGGCTAGCTTTTTACTTAAAGCTGCTAAACTCTAAAACTAAATAAGCTAAGGGCTTACCTATAATAAGCTGGATTTTACTTAATCCTAGTCTAATAATTACTTAAACTAGAAACAAAGAACAAAATAAGCAATCCATTAAGCTAAAAATCTAAATAAGCTCTTAATAAGAAACTTCAAACTAAACAGTCCCTGAAGGAACTTTGAACTTAAAATTAAGCATGCAAATGAGCTTTTTAAGAAGTAAAACTTGCTTATTCAGATAGCTTAACTCAAAGACTATATGAAAATGCTTTTTGAAAAGACTTTGGAAAACTATAGTTAATTGAAAAAGCTTAACAATATAGACAGTATACTCAGCTTTTGCTGAGTTTGTTTTTGGAAAATGAAAAGACAAAATGCTTATTTAAAAGCTAAAAACAGATGGGACAGGTAGCTAGATTTTAAAAATAAATCTAAACTAATGAAAATTATGACCTATAAAGTACTTATAATCTGAAAAAGCTAAAAGCTAAATGTATTTTAACCCACGAAAATGAAGCTAGAAATTTATACTTATGCATTTTTATCTATTGATTGTAGTTGACATTAAAATGACCAAAAACTTTAAAACTATAATACAGGTCCTTATGCTAAATATTAGCTCCTATTGAACACCTAACTAGAGGCATATAACCTCTGGTAACAATCAACAACTAAAACTATTATTACAATCTCTAAATGCTACTAAGACAGATAACAAACTCCATAATCAATTTACAAATAGAAAATAAGAAATCCTTAACTACCACCTACGTGTTCAAACTAATAAATCCTTCACTTATAAACCAAAGTTTGGAAGTTAAATTGAAATTAAAGGATCAAAAGCATCAAACAGTATTAACTTGTAGTTAATACTGCTTGTACCAAACACCCCCTTATTTCACTTAAAACCATCTTAAGCTTATAAATTGAATTCAATTGAACAAAGTTTGAATACTAGATTATAACTAACTTATATTCACCTTAATTAAAGCCTATTACAACAACAATTAAGGCCAGAATTTAACAGCTACTTATTATGTAATATTTTTTTAGCTTTATGAAAGATTGTAGATATAAATGAAGCAAACTATGATTAAAGCATATATTAATAAAATATCAGATAATCAAACTTATTCAAATAGCACTAAAAAGACAGAAATAATCACTATAAGCAAGAAAATAGCTAAAGTTAAGCTCTATTTAAGCTTAGAAAATAAGACAGAAAAAGGAAATAAGAAAACTTACCAAAGCTTAGCTAAACAAAGGCATAATCAAATGCTCTAAATGAGCTGTCTACAGCACTTTCTAACTTATCAATGATAAGCTAGTAAAAGTCCTTATGAGCTCTTCCATGGTTAGCTCATCTTCCAAAAAACTCAAAATCCAATAAGCCAAGGTTTTTAACTGATTTTATAGTTTAAGTAGATTAAATGCTTATAAATAGCTCAATTTGAGCTTAGAGACTCAAAGAGCTTAAGATGAGCTTGTGAAGAGCTTATGTAACATTAAAAGCTTATTAAACAAAGTTTTAAGTGAGTTTGAGATAAGCAAATACGAATTCTATTAATGAAAAAGTTGAATACAATTCTGAAAAGGAAATTACATTTAAGCAAACATTAAGCTAAAACATTTTAAATGAAAATTACAAAAGCTAATTTTAATAAGCTAATTTATAAGCTACTCCTAAATATATCTTGTGAGTGAGTCCTTGCTTGTATTTATACTGCCTGGAAGAAGCTTCTAGGCCCCTGAGTCTGTTAGACGCTCCAATCAATCCCTCCCCTTCATTCTTCTCAATCATTGGCTCTCTAATCTTAGCCCTTGGATCATTAATGGAGCACACGGATTGCCAACAGTGGCAATCCGCTGTGTCAGGGTAATTGTGCCTTCTTCTACACATCATTTTAGTGCAACCACTTTGATGGTGTGTATCTCCTTTGCCCGCGTGTCATACCTTTTGGGGAATGGCCAATGAGAGCTTAATGTGACGTTTTAACTCTGCCAATGGTGTCCTGTATCACTTGAATTTCATGGCCACATCCTCAATTTGATTTTACCTTTTGTTTTGAGCTCGAGGTAAAACGGGGAAGATGGTGAACAGTGGTAACAAAATTTCCCGCGTAATTTTCTTTTATAAAAGGGGTGGGAGTTTGACTTTTCTTTTACCCGTGGTTTGACTTTGGGCTTATAAAGGGTTTTGGGCCGAGGTTGTTTGTTTTGGGCCCAAGCTTGGTTTTAAAAAGGTAACGGGTGTTAACTCTTTTTATAAAAAGAGTTAACACCGTTAGGGTTTAGGGGACTATTTTTGCAATTTGGTTTAACTTTGAGGGACTGTTTTGGTATTTTTGGGTTTTGTCTTTTTGTGGTTGACCACTGTTGACCATGAGTTGACTTTTGTTGACCTTTGATAGCATTCTCCCGGCTTTGGCACACTCAATTCCGTTCACGTGTCCGTGATTGTCCGGTTTTGACCGTTTTCTTGAGATTTTTGCAATATCCGTACCTACACAATCACAAAGACAAAACAAGCAATATACAAGCATTTTAAGCACAATTTTATCTTTTTAGGGCCAATTTTGATATAAAATGGATATGTGTTTTCACACATATCAAAATTCCCCAAACTAAGCGATTACGTGTCCTCACGCAATATTATATGCTCTATAACCAAATACCTCAAAACTTCCCCTTTCTAAATCTTTGAAAAGTAGCAAAGATTTTTGTGGAGAGAGTTTAGAAATCACAAGTTATAAAACACCCCATTTTCCCATTTTTATAAAACTTTTTTATTATTATTTTTTAATTAACTTAGGATATTTTGACTTTCATTATTTTCATAACCATTAGGGATCCTAGAACAAGATGCATTTCGATCCGAGAATGATCCAAAAAGGATAAATTCATCGTCCCCGACTTTTCACTTTCTCCAAACCAAGCTTAAAACGAAACACAGTAAAATATCAAGTTAAAATCAAACCTACATCATATTTTGCAACTTGTGAACTTTTCACTCCGACAATTATTATATCTTAAGTAAAATGTGCTATTGAAATTTTAACATGGAATTCAACGTTTGTAAAATACTATTGTTTTATACTTTATGTTCCACCCAAAAGAAATTAATGAGTATTGAAGGCGAAATCATCCCATTGTAGCGACTTGCGTCTCGGACATCCCAACCTTGCGGCTAGGTGACCAGGATTTTGACACGCACCAAGACTATGTATCGGATTCACGACTAGTTTCAAAAACTCTCGGGTTTCTTGAATATTCATAGCTTATAAAATATAATAGTCAAAGTTCAAAAGCATATTTGAATTTAACAAAAAAGAAATTTATTTATTAATTTAAACTTATTATTAAACATTTATGCTATTATAACCATGACCTTTAAGAAGGCTTGCAACTTCGGTAAGATTCTTGTGTAGCCAGCAAGTCTACAGAAACTTTTATCAGTCTCGGATTTTTATTCTTACTATGGGCTTTCTTTAGAAGACTACCACATCGGTTGTGAGCCGGTAAGAGGTAGTAAACTTTTATTAGCCCACAGCTTTTATTATTATAATTTTTTTATTTTTTATCATTTTTTCATTCCTCATAATTTTTTATTTTTTTTATAGAGAGACTTCTTTTTGAAAAATTCAAGTATAAGTTTGAACTAAGACTAAAATTTTTGCTATATATTACATAAAAATTATTGATTTAAGTTTAATCTCCAAAAACAGCACGTATATTAATCCGGTTAAGAGCTTATGGGAGAAAAAGCAACAAGTTACATACATGAGCTCTTAAGATTTCCAACTAATCCTTGTTTAGCATCCTACTCATACTTAACTCTATCATTTTTTGTTCTTCGCGAATATCGCGAACGCTTAGCCTAAAAGTTAAGGAACAAGCTAGAGCTCAACACGCTCGATCGAGTCAAAATTTACTCTTACTCTACCCAGCAGGAAAGTCAAAATTGTGACAAAAGTACTTATTTTATTTTTAAAAAATTTTAAAATTTTCATATTTTTGTGGGAAAACGAGGTACGTGAGAACAACGGTTAAAAGTAGGTAAGATCATATCGAAGATATACTACCCCATACTAAAATTAAACATTGTCATCAATGTTTCCTAGCCTAAGACTTAAAAACCCCATACTAGAACTCAAAAAGGCGAATGCATAACCCAAGCCTGAAGAAAGTATCACAAAAATCGCTAGCCGTTTATTAAGTGTGCTAAAAGATAAATGTTAGTCGATAAAAATCTTTAGGATATCGGATTTCCCCAAACTAATGGCAAGCAAAGGCTAGGATGCTCGAGTGGACCGGGACAAAACACCGAACACGAGAGTCTTCAGAAAATTTGGGTCAATCCTGCAAACAATCACAAGTACAAACACAACAGGAATCGGGAAAATACAAGCCTCCTCACATCACAAATAAGAAAATAAGAAAGAAAATAGAAAATGGATAAGCATGGGGTGCCTCCCACGAAGCGCTTTATTTTTGGTAATCGAGTCACATAGCTTGACTCGATCCCCGAATTCATTCGTCCTTGGAGAGAGTAATCGGAAAATAAAATCTCAAACAGGCTTTCATTAATGTTTGGATAAATATTAAAGCACATGAAAGTTCCATCCTGATGAGATGCCACCGGATCTAAGTGGAGATGCCAGGGTCAAAAATGGTGTCCTCATTTTTGGTAGAGGAAAGTAAGGGAGAAACCTCAGGATAAGTGCGATATGGAAGAAAAATCCAAGTGACAAATGTGAAGGAATTGTCAACTTCAACATTAATCTTACTTCCCCCTGGGTCAAAACATTCATCTTCCTAAAGCTCATCAACATTGTTGATCACTGGTGCATCGGGCTCAATATTGAAGGTTAAACGTTCATGAGTGGAATCATCGTTAAGCAAGTTGTCAATAATGTCCTCTTCCGAGTCAAAATCACTTTCAATACCTGGTGGTATCGAATCATCTGGTCCGGAAAATATATCGATCTCTTCCCTATTGGAGTCACTATTCTCAACAAGGGTAGTAGATGTAGGAAGAGACTCGATGATTGTATGAGAATTTTCCGGCGACTAGGAAGATGAATTACTGCATAGCACCGACATTCGATTGATATAATCCTCGTGCTCTCTAACAATTCCTGGAGGAATCGTGATAAGTTCACCGGTGAACTCATGGTGGAGAGGATCACTCTTGGGAGAAAAAGTTATCAAAGGTTCATTCTCTGGTTCATTCCTAAGTTGTTGTGGTTCATGATCGAAAAACACTTCGGGATAAAGATTATGGGTAGTATCATCACTAAGCAAACTCTCAAGATAGGTTACCGTTCCTTCCGGTCATAAATATCCTTCAATATACGTAGGAACTTCGATAGCTAGAAAAGCATTGATCTCATCATTATCGCCTCCTGGGTCGAAACACTCAGCCTCATCAATTGGAGCATCGTACAAAATTCTTTTCCAATCATTCGTTTTACATTCAAAATCATCATTCTCTTCGAAAGGGTGATCATTGATAAATCCCTCGAGAATAAAAGCAACGCTTTTCAAAGGAGTAGACGGATCATGATGGAGTAGAATCTCAATGTCGTCTTTTGGAGTAAGACACTCATCTTTATTAGAATCAGAAAAGATGGTGTGGACTAGAAAGTCGACTCATCAAGGTTGGAATCATAAGAATCCTTGCACTCGATATCCTCTAACACTTCATCAAAAAGATGGTTTATGTCACTAGAGTTTAAATTGACATCAAATTCGAAAAGAGGGTTAGAGAATGTCACGAAATTATCACGTGGAATGTTGAAGGAATTGAAATCATCACACGAAGGTAAAACGGTCTTACTATCACTCCTGGATGTTTCCTCAGATTCTCTTGGGATTTGGGCATTTCCTCAGGACAAAGTACTAAGGTCGTCGTCCCCTATTATGGAGAGATCCTTAGGGTTCCAATGACGGGAGAAGTGGAATGTGATTGCAAAAACTGAAGAACTTGGAGGTGTTTTGTTCTTTTGGAATGGACACATGCTCTCTTACAAATAACTTTAAAATTCTTCAAACAAGGTGTGATACGAGTTTGGCGTTTAACTGTCGGCTCTGCGAGATTCTTCACTTCTTGCTTTTCTTTTTCATTTTGCAGCTTCCTGATGGAGTTAAGCCAAATAGAGCAGGTTTGGTCGGTAAAATTTTATAAACTATCCTTTTGCATGCGTCATTTACCATTTTAATTGTACTCGTTTACATGCTTTGAGGATGTTTTGACGTCCCTTTGACAATGAAAAAGTTATTTTGTTCATTTCCGTCCCTTAATAACAAGCTTTCCTTCGTATAAATCGATATAAAAGCCAACTGGTTCCTCAAAAAGGATTTCCCAAGTATAAGATGGTACTCGGGACCCCCGAGGCTTCGAAATCGACATCAACAAAGTCTGGTATGAAATGGAAATTCTCAACTTGTGACAAAAATATCTTCAGCGAGTCCATATATAGGATGGAGTAAATTGATCGGTCGCTAACTCTAAAGTCAATCTGAGTTGGTGTAAGATCAGGCAGAGTAATCTTTTTCAAATAGAAAAGGCATTATAGATTTGATGCTCGCGCCAAGATCGGCCAAGGCATGACATACATCCTATTCCTGGGAATTTATGGAATAAAAACTTTGCAGGGAATCTCAAGCTTTTTGAGAAGCTTTTTTTGAGGCATCAGCAGCTCGAGCTGCAATTCTCGTTCAACCAGTATCGCGCTGCACGCTACACGCGATCTAGCTCTATTTCCTTATTCATGAGAAAACTCTTAATGTAGGAGCAAATCTTGCATCAAAAGTCAAAGCATCCACGAAACTAATGTCGAATCGCAAATCTTGAAAGATTTGGAAGATCTTCTCCATTTGATTCGAAGCTTTGTCACGGGACTTTTGATCATCACGTCGTGAAGGATATGGAATATTTGGCTTAGGTAAACTCTTCGGAATATCGAAATTCAGAATGGGAGTGGTTTTAGGCAAAGTCTTCGGAACATCGGGTTCCGGAATAGGACTGGGAATAACCGAAGGTGGGATTTGAGCGGTACTTACTTGGAAATTTGTTTGCTCTTTATCCGTTGTCTCCTCGGTTTCTCGTTCCACTACCTTTTTAGGAGAAGGATTAGTAGGAATCGAGGGTCCCTGTAAGCTAGCAACACTTCGAGTAGTGAATTCACTTTCATCTACCCTTAGGGTTTTGGGAATGTGTTATCGAGGGAAGAGTACCCGAAGTTGAGGCTTGATTTTGAAAGAAACTTCCTAAAATACTCCGCATGTCATTATTCAAATTTTTCCTATGATTTTCCTCTTGTTTAGTTAACGTGCTTCTTATTTCATTGATTTGACCTTGCATATTTCTCACAATTGACTCATTAGCTTTCATATAACTGGTAATTTCGGATGGAATCTTTTTGAAATGATTTATTTATGAGCGTGAAAAGGTTGGTTTTGAATTCCTTGATTTTGAAAATACGGCACATGATTAACTTGATTTTTGAAAACCTTGATTTTGATGAATAAATTGTTTACCTCCGATTTCGAAATTGTTCTTGATTTTGATAAATTTCTATTTTGACCATTTGTTATGCACCGGAGCAAACTGGTGGTGCCATTTGATTACTAACACGGTTTGGAGGGGTTAATTGATTGTAAGTACCCATAGTTCGCACAAACACTAGACTCTGATTGTTATCGGTTGCCAGACAATAATACCACGAATGGGCTCCAACACAAAGTAACACAAGATTCATCAACCGCCTTAACGGAGCAGGAGGTTATTATCAGAGTAGTGACAACTTTATTAGAAAAACAATCTCGGACTAAAGGTCGACGTAGAGGAGTTGTATCCGTAACTTATCAATTCTCTCATCCGTTTTACTAGAAGTAGCATTCATCCTAGAAGCATTTGATCTATTTCGTGAATAACGAACTTTTGATTTATTCTCAATTATGTTTAAAGCCTCTCTAGTTGTTTTACTCAAAAGATTTCCACCTGTCGCGACATTTAAGGAGTCTTGTTCATTCTCGTTTAAACCGTTATAAAAGGTTTACTTGAGTTAACTCCGTAAATCTTTCTGATGGGGTTCATTGCTCTAAGCAACTCCTTAAATCGATTCCCATGTTCACTAAAAAGTCTCCTCGAATTTTTGTGTAAAACGAAGATATTTCAATTCTTTAAGGTAAGTAGGTTTTCGAAGGAGGGAAAATTTGGTAACGAACTTGGAACGAGATCCTCCCTAGTTCAGATTGAATTGGGTGGTTCTTTCTCGTACCAAGTTTAGCGGCTCCCTCGAGCGAATATGGAACATCATAAGCTTAATCACGATCATTAGGCACATTCCTAAATCGTTAAAGTTGAGGTTAATTCTCTTGAAACTATTATTGATGAGCATGATGATTTCATTCTCAGAACCGTTAAATGGCGTTAGCTTGAACAACTGATAGCAAATTTGTCTTTATCTCAAAATGATCGCATGATTTCGTGCGTGTTAAAACAATAGCTTCTCCGTACCCTTCCGTGGGGGCACGGAGTAGCTCTTCCATGATACGTTCAGCCATTGGTGCAACAATAGTTTGAATCTCGGGTTCAACTATGTTAGAAACTTGTTTTCTCCGACGTCTTCGAATTATGACGTTTGAATTGTTAGGATAATTGGAACGTCTAGTGCGCATGCACTATTTAAGAAATAGAAATAATAATAAGAAAAAATATTTTTGGTTTTTTCAAAAGTTTATTCACAATCTAATTTTAATGGACAACGAGAAAGACAACTTGAACCAAATACTCAAATTTACTTCACGGTAACTCTTAAAATTTTTACTTTTTAAGGTGAGTCATTCCTCGTAAGTGACACAAATGGTAAGTTTTTAAATCTTTGATTCGAGTTGGGAACTTATTATGGATAATACCTCAATTGAAGGTATTATTTGTTGGTGTTCTTTTACCAACTTTGTAAATTTTTATATTCACAAATTGAAGTGCAATATTTTTTGTCTTTTTGTTTTTTATTTTTTTTTTTTTTTTTTTTTTTTTTTTTTTTTTTTTTTTTTTTTTTTTTTTTTTTTTTTCATCTTTCTACTTATATTAAGAAGAGAAAAGAAAAATATTTTTTTTACTTTTTTTAATTTTTTTTTTATTTTCTTAAAAACATAACTTTCGAAAACGAAAAGTTCTCCAAAATACGATCAACAAACTTCAAACGAAAGAATCTTAATCACAAACGAGAGAATCTTAATCACAAATCCCCGGCAACGGCGCCAAAAATTGATACGTCTAAAATATAATATATATAATACGATGAAAAATTACCAAACTACCCTTGAGGACGAAGGTAAAAAGGAAAATCTTCACAAATATATATATAATACAATACGTATATTAACCGGGTAGTATGATTCCCGGGTCGTTATCCCCAACGATTTGTGAAATTGAAACCACGTTTGATGTTCGGACAATGATTTGAATTGAAGACAAAGATTGATTTGATTATCTACTTTTAAAAATTAAAATAAACAATTATAACAATTAAGCACGAAAACTAATAACGAGAAACCAAATTTTAACTAAAAACGCAAAACGAGACCCCTAAACGGAGGTCAAAAACCTTAAATTTCTAAAATTAAACCTAACTTAAAATTTTCTTTTTAAATGGACTCTATTTGACTAAAAAGTAAGTTTAAAAAAAACTAGAACAAAAACGGATTTGAAATGAGCCTTAAAACACGAAAAACGAGAACGGGAACGAATCCCGTTCTTTAAAAAAACAAAATTTTGCAAATTAGACCTTACGAAAGCAAAACTAATTTTCCTATAAACTTTATGATAAAAGAAAATTTTCTAAAAAAGATTTATATTTTTTTGATTATTTTTCTATTTTTTATGATTTTTTAAAGTTTTTAATGAAAATAAATGTTTAAAAATACTAAACTAACTTTAAAAATTCTAGAAAAAATACGGAAAATATCTTAGCTAATTGGATCCTAGGAAAAATAAGCTTGAGATCACAGCTTAATGAATAAGCTGCGAAATAAGCTATAACATCTTATTAGACTTATAAGGAAAAATGTGTATAAAAGATAAATTGTGCAAGGTTATAACGAAAAAGACCCAAGGGCGCAGTGGTAGTGAGTGTGGTGTGTGTGTTATAAAAGGGTTGAAAGTGTTGAGGTCGGGGGTTCGAGTCTTGCTCACCCCCGATTTCCACTTTCCCCTTTTTTATTTTCAAAAACTTATAAAAGCAAAGTTATTAAGCACCTAAAAATAAGCATTTTTAATAAAAGAAACTTTTTATGAAAAACCCTAAATAAGCTGTAAACTAGCTTAAAAGACAGGAAAATACAACTAAAACTAATCTTTTTGGTTTTTTCAAAATTTTAGAACTTTAAAAAGTAGAAATAAGCTAAGGCAAGGACAAGATAAGCTACTACTAACCTAAAACAAACCTATTAAGCAGGAATGAAAAGAAAAGAGCAAAATAATAAGAGGGAAAAGCTTAAATAAGCTCAGCAGTACTAACTTAAAAGTTAGTACTGCTAGCTTTATACTTAAAGCTGCTAAACTTCTAAAACTAAATAAGCTAAAGGCTTACCTAAATAAGCTGGATTTTACTTAATCCTAGACTTAATAATTACTCTAAACTAGAAACAAGCACAAATAAGCAATCCATAAGCTGAAAATCTAAATAAGCTCTTAAAAGAAACTTCAAACCAAACAGTCCCTGAAGGAACTTTGAGCTTAAAATTAAGCATGCAAATGAGCTTTTTAAGAAGTAAAACTTGCTTTTTTAGATAGCTTAACTCAAAGACTATATGAAAATGCTTTTTGAAAAGACTTTGGAAAACTAAAGCTTATTGAAAAAGCTTAACAATACAGACAGTTTACTCAGCTTTTGCTGAGTTTGTTTTTGGAAAATGAAAAGACAAAATGCTTATTTAAAAGCTAAAAACAGATGACAAGTTAAGCTAGATTTTGAAAACTAAATCTAAACTAATGAAATATGACCTATAAGCTACTTATAATCTGAAAATCAAAAGCTAAATGCTATTTTAACCCACTGAAAATGAAGCTAGAAATTGTACTTATGCATTTTTATCTATCTGATGCAGTTAGCACACAAAAGACCAAAACTTAAATCCTCTTAATGCAGACTTATTAGGCTAAATCTAGCTCCTATTTGACACCAAACTAAGAGCATATAAGGTAACAATAACAACTAAACACTATTAAATCTCTAAATGCTACTAAGACAGATAACAAACTCACAGATCAAATTTAACAAATAGAAAACTAAAGAAATCTTAACTACACCTAATCAAACTAATAAATCCTTCACTTATAAACCAAAGTTTGGAAGTTAAATTGAAATTAAAGGATCAAAGGCATCAAACAGTATTAACTTGTAGTTAATACTGCTTGTACCAAACACCCCCTTATTTCACTTAAAACCATCTTAAGCTTATAAATTGAATTCAATTGAACAAAGTTTGAATACCAGATTATAACTAACTTATATTCACCTTAATAAAGCTATAACAACCAACAAATAAGCCAGAATCTAACAGCTACTTATTATGCTAATATTTTTTAGCTTTTATGACAGATTTGAGATAAAATGAAGCAAACTATGATTTAAGCTATATTAATCAAAAACAGATAATCAAACTTATTCAAATAGCATAAAAAGACAGAAATAATCACTAATAAGCAAGAAATAAGCAAAAGTTAAGCACTATTAAGCTAGGAAATTAAGACAGAAAAGGAAATAAGAAACTTACCAAAGCCTTAGCTAAACAAAGGCAAATCAATGCTCAAATGAGCTGTCTACAAGCTCTAGCTTATCAATGATAAGCTAGTAAAAGTCCAGGTATTAAGACTGATTTTATTGGTTTAAGTATATTAAGAGCTTATTAATATATCAATTTGAGCTTAGAGACTCAAAGAGATTGTATGAGCTTATTAGGAGCTTTTAAAACAGTAACTGACAACATTTGAAGATTACTAGAGCTTATGACAGATTGAATAAAAGAACACTAAATTTCATTAACTTGAAAATTGATTACAACCTTTTGAAAATAAATTACAATAACTGAATTTGAAAATTACAAAAGCTAAAGTTTAAAAGCTAAAAAACTTACATAAGCTAAAATTTTAAAAGCTAAAAACTACATATCTCGTATGTGTGAATGTAAAGGCTATTTATAGCCTTCAGAGAAGCTTCTAGGTCCTAGAGGTTGTTAGACGTTCCTATAAATCCCTGCTCTTGATTCTTGCCAATCATTGGATCTCTATCTTAAGCCGTTTGATCACTTTGGTGAGCACACTGATTGCCAACATGGCATTCCGTGTGTCAGAGCCATTGTGCTTCTTTTTCAAGTCTTTTAATGCAAAATACTAGTCCTTGGTGTGTTTCCTTCATTGTACGCGTGTCCTTCCTTTTGGTAATTGGCCAATGAGAGCATCATGTGACGTTTAACTCTACCAAGGTGTCCTTTATCACTTGAATTGCGTAGCCATGTCACCAATTTGGATTTACCCCTTGATTTGAGCTCGAGGTAAAACGGGGAAGATGATGAACAGTTAAAATTGTTTTTCTCGCGTTTTACCTTTTATAAAAGGAGGGTGTGTTTGACTTTTCTTTAACCCGGGGTAAAATGGTTTGACTTGGGCTTATACAAAGGTTTTGGGTCGGGTATTTGGGTGTTGGGCTTAGGCTTGGTTTTATAAAAAGGTTAACGGGTGTTAACTCTTTATATATTAAAGAGTTAACACCGTTAGGGTTTAGGGATTATTTTTGCAATTTGGTTTTCTTTGAGAGACTGATTTGGGAAATTTGGGATTTTTGTCTTTATATGTTTCACTTTGGTTGACCAAGGGTTGACTTTTGTTGTCCTTTGATTGCATTCTCTCGGCTCTTGAATTCTCTTTCCTTTCCCGTGTCCGTGTTTGTCCGTCTTTGACCGTTTTCTTGAGATTTTTGCAATATCCGTACCTACACAATCTTAAAGACAAAACAAGCAATATACAAGCATTTTAAGCACAATTTTGTCTTTTTAGGGCCAATTTTGATATAAAACGGATATGTGTTTTCACACATATCACTTATACTTAGAAATTATTTAGAAAACATAAATAATAAAATATTTTGACTAAATTACTTAACAATTTAGAAATGTCAAATTATAAATAACAAGTTTATTTATACGTTAATAATAATAATATAATATTATAATTATATAATTAATATAATATTATATACGTCCTTACTTACAACTTAAGACTTTTTCATAAAAATCGATCACTAACGTTTTTAATATACAAATAACGTTTACCAAAAATGAATAAAAACCGTTCATGCATCAATCACATACATTAACTTTCCGAGACTAAATCGAAACCCGTATTCTTCTAGGTCATACCCGTGTACCATCGTTCATTCCGAGTGACCCTACTTTTGATGTATACTTTTTACCTTATCATCAAGGTGAGTTCATAGCCCCACTCTTTTACTCGTTTTGAATAAATGTTTTATAACTTGGGGTGAGAAACATTGTTTGTTTTTAGAACTTGATACAAGTACTATACGTAAGATTTCCATATTTACGTGTTGCCTAAGTAGCGTTTAGACCACATATGCCCAAACTGTCATGAACTGTAAAATTTCTTGACGGAGGGACCGGCTCGAGCGGAGCGCGAGTAAATAAATAGATCTATTCGGACTAATTACCTCTATCGGACCGTGAGTAGCGCTCACTACCCACGAGGCTCCTGATAAACGGATATATGTCATGTCGAAACTGGTTAGGTAGTCTTTGGTCGGACACCTGTAAGGGCAAGCAAATACTTATAGCAATGTACATGCTATCTTTCATTATTAGCTTCAGTGTCATGAGCTTAGAGCAACGTAAATACCTTTTTATGTGAAGTTGTATCTCCTATGACTGTCACATACGTTTTGATATCTTGTGGTCCACTATAACAACGTTTGAACTAAACCTGTGAATTCACCAACTTTATGTTGACGTTTTAAGCATGTTTTTCTCAGGTGCTTAGCATGGATGTCGTTGCTTGATCTATATGAAGTCTATTGCCGAACCAGTTTTTCCCGCTTTTATCTATGATTATCTTAAATACCGTTGTTGAACTTATTAAAGCTTCCGCATTTTAACTTTTGAATCTTTTAAATTTGATCGATGTAAGACTTATTATTATTTTGAATCTATGCAACGGTGTTTATTTTTAAAACGTTAGAGGTCGTTCTTTATGCTTTGTACTTGAGATATTTATGAACGTCACGCCCCCGGACTCTAAATCAGACGGGACCCTATTTGGGGGTGTGATAGATTGGTATCAAGAGCCAAGGTTATAGAGAACCAGGTAGTATAAACTAGGTCTGAACTATAACCAGTATGTGATCCTACGTGATTATGTGCCTTACGTGATTTTATATAGTACATATACATAATTAAGTACTACGTAAATAACATATATGTATTAAATACTAAGTATAACTATTATTACTATAAGTATTTCTCATTTCATCCCATCATGCCGTACTCGATGACCCGCGCATTCATTCGTTCATTTGGCATTCATCCAGTTACCCATTCATCCGTTCATATGTTTGTATCATGCATGGTTGATATAAAGATGATTTATATAAACTTTGCTTGTGCAGGTCATGGCTATTTCAGTTATCTCAGTTTCATCAGACTCATCTAAGGATAGCGTGGGGACACCTGCTGGACGAGTTATTTTGTTCGGCACTATCCATACCACTATTTCCGACACCACACCAGTGATTACTCCACCCACTACTCAGAGTGACACTACAGTGATACCCACAGAGATACCTATCATAGCACCTATTATACCACCATCCCCAGACTATACACCAGCGTCTCCTAATTACTCACTTGCATCTGATACAGAGTCTGACCTATCTGAGGATCCATCATCAGACCATATACCATTATTACCAGCCACCTCACCATTTTTATCATTGACCAATGATACCACAGACAGTGATACACCTGATACACCACCATTACCTACTCATGGTACGCCTTTCACTGAGATTACCTCTTCTACCCGGAGATCACTTGTCATACCTCGTCGTTGAGTTATGATTCTAGCACAAGGGCAGCCTATTCCTCATGGTTGATCGTACCGCTACCATCCAAATAGGCCGGTACATATCATGACTGCGAGGAAGAGGGTTGGACTATTACCTGTTCAGCAACTTGCTGTGAGACATTATGTCGATCATTCTTCATCAGATTATTTTTCTCTAGATGATTCAGCTTGAGATTCGTCTTCAGATTCATCATCAGAGGCATCATCAGATTTTCATTCGGATGCTTCATCTAATTCTTCATCAGACACTTATTGTCAGATCATTCTTCTCCTGATTTACCGAGTACTTCTGCGAGGCCATCTCACAAGAGACGTAGGTCTCCTATGATATCTGTACCTACATTAGCACCTGTATCCGGAGCTCTATCTCATGTTCATGCTTATTTGATACCATCGCCTAAGAGAGTTAGGGATTCTGGTTATTTGGCTGACGTAGAGGTAGATCCTAGAGAGACTAGTTTGAGGGATTTATTAGCTACTTAAACTATATATATAATATAATAAAATATAAAATATATATATAATCTAAAAAACAAAATCAATAAAACCGAGAAGCAGTATAGAATGTTCCCGGGTCGTTTATCCCCAACGAGGATGGACTGGAGAATCGATACAGTCGAAAGATTGGAGTTTGAATTAGAGAAATTATTTGAGAGTGTGGAAAGCTAAGTTAAACAATAACAAACAAAAAACGATAAGAAAAACCTAAAATTATGAATTTAAGCGAAAACGAGAGCATATAAAAATCCCCGAAACAAAAGGTCAAAAACCTAAAATCTTCAAAATTAAACCCCTACAAAGAAATTTTTACTTCTAAACTACTCTAGGGGACTAATACGAAGAAAGAAAAAGACTAATCTGAAATCGAGGTTCGTTTTGACCCAAAAACGAGTCAAGACAAGACCGTACCCGAGCCCCGATCTTTAAAAATCAAAAAGTTGTAATTTCACCTCTACAAAAGTTTTTCTATTTTTCCTACAAAATTTGACTAAAAAAAATTTTTTCTAAAAAAGAAAAATATTTTTTTGATAATTTTTGTATTTTTTATGAATTTTTAAAACTTTTAAACTAAATTAAAATTATAAAAAATATAACTATTTTTTAAAAATTCTAAAAATTTTCCTAAAATACTGTAACACTAATACTAACCTACTGAAAAATAATGAAGACCCGAAATTCGAGCTTATAAATAAGCGAAAATAAGCTGGAAACACTTATAGCTTTAAGGGCCAAAAAGGGTTAAATACTAAACCGCTGGAGACTCTAAGTCAGAAGTCCCAAGGGCACAGCGGTAAGACTAGGTTATAAAAAAAGGGTTATTGAGGGTAGAGGCCCGGGTTCGAGTCTTGCTCACCCGGGGTTTCCCTTATCTCCCCCCTTTTTTTTCACATACACTTTAAACAAAGCTTGATAAGCTCCTTGACTTATCAATTTTTTATAACTACAACTTTTGAGATTGCTTATAAATAACAAAAAAGGCTTTTTCTTGGCAGTTTGCTAAATAAGCTTAAAGCAAAAAAGGGCGTTTTCTCTTTGAACTTTTTGACTATAAGAGCTAAAATTTAATAATAAGGCGGAAAGAAATTATCTAACTAACCTAAATAACACTAATAGATAGAAATCTAGAATTAAATAAGCTGAAAAGGGCTTAAACAGACAGAAAGCATAAACAGCTTAAAACGTAAATGTGCTTTTTTCTATGACTTTTAGGGACAAATAAGCCAATAAAAGTGATCAATAAGCAAACATAGTCCCCACGACAAAGTAATCCTAATCAAGCAAGTAGAAACTGAATCAACAACTAAAGAAGCACCTTATAAGCTAGAAAAGAAAATAAGCAATTTTCCTACACAATGCTAAGTAAAAACAGTCAAGGACCTACCTTAAGCTTAAAAATAAGCTACCTAGAGGATGTCCTAAAAGGGACTGAGTCTTGTTGGGGTACTTATAAGTTGGACCTAGGGGGAGTCTAAAAAAGCTAAAACATCTAGGGCTTAATGACAAATAACTAGAAAAGATGTCTTAAAAATTGGTGTCTACACCAGGGTAAAAAAGCTAAAACAAGGGGGGGCTTATATTGACAGCTTAAAATAAGCTGTCAAATAAGCTCAAATTGAAAAACTAGGTTAAAACAGATAAAGAACACCAGGAAATGAACTTGTGCACACTTTTTTAGAACCTAAAACACTAATTTACCTTCTGGTTTTTGAGAATGAAAATGGGACTCATTTTGGCCTTTTGAAAGACTAAAAAATGTTGACAGTTTATAACCAAATGCAAGGGACACCCATTAGTCTTAACCACTAATTTATGATACTCACAAATGACACATCTTGAGACTAGAACTCAGGTTTACAATGGCTTATCCAAATAAGCCATTGTATCTCTTTTTTAAAAAACCACAGTCTTGAAGAACAATTTAGAAAACTTGAAAAACAACTTTTGGACTTAAAAACTTTTGAAAACAGACTCAAACAAGCTTAATAACTTAAGCTAAAGTTAACCATGTGACAGCAACCCATGTCATTCCCTTTTTGACCCATTTTAGACTTAACCCAAACACCCTCTTATATTTTAAAACTGGATTTTAAAGCTTACAAAAACTGAATTAAGCTAAAACTTTTGAAGTTAACTAGCAAACATGCAATAATAAGCACTAAAAAGTAAAAAGCAAAGAGAGATAAGCACTTTTAATAAGCTACTAAGCAAACAGTGAAAATAAGCTGAAAAATTAAAAAGGCATACCTGAACTCCTTGCTCAAAACAGGAGTGAAGTCAATCCTAAATAAGCTCTAATACCTACCCAAGCTTATAAATAAGCTAAACTAAGAAACCAATGAGCCATCCATTATTGCTCATTCATCCATTTGCTTGATCAAACAGTGACTTTTCTTTTTCCTTTTTTAATTTTTCTTAAACTTTTGTATAAAAGTTTTAAAACAGATTATAAAGAGCTTATATTCAAAGCTTATATGGTTGTTAAAGAAACACAAGTAACTTAGACACAATGTAAAATTTTAAGCTGAATTTTCATTAAAAAGAAAGTACAAGTACATAAAGTTGAAACAAGTTACAATATTAAAGACATAAACTGAATTCTAAAAATTACTTTAAAAAAAACTACTAAAAAACTACTCTCTTGCCACAATGGCTTACAACAGCTTATATAGCAAAACGAGCAAGGGTTTTGTCTCTTGTCGTCATTCCTTGTGCTTCTTTGTAGACACATAAACGACTTGTGTTTGTTGTGAGAGTGGGAACTCAAAGCAATCATAGCCCTTGATTTTTCTTGCTGCCCACACAAATTAATCAACACCCTTGATTCGAATTGGTGGGTTTTTAGATTGCCAACTTGGCATACCCATGTGGGGGGTGGGGTTTAGGATTGTGAAAGGTTTGGAGGGATGTGGGGAGGTCAACGAAGTTGACAATGACAGGAGGTGGGGTTATGAGCATTGGCGGGAAAAACATGTAGAAGATATACAGTAGTTTAAAATCCAGGGGTGAAGTTTGGGGTTTTGTCAAAAACGGTCCTCCAAGGTGTGTGTTTTTGTTTCAAGTTTAGTCCAAGTGGGGGGAAAGTTTGGGGTTTTGTCAAAAACACCCCCTAATCGTTATATGGGTCTTTGCATCCATGGTCCTTTTGAGTTATAGGTTTAGAGACTTGGCAGACTTGGCCCTTGTGGTTAATACTTTGGGCAGTTGGCAGTTTTAGCCCTTGTGAGTATTTTTCTTCTTTTTCCTTCATTTGCCGTTCCTACACAGCCAACAAACAGCTCACAACATGACATACGTACGTATATTTTATACTACCAGTCTACATGTTTACATATTAAGCGTTTCAGATAAGTTAAACAACAACATGTTATCAATGTACCTTAAATAACATGATACCCAAACATGATTAATGTATGTTCATAATTTGACGCGGATTTTGTTTTCTCAGAAACTTCCAAGGAGTTCGCCCATCGAAACCACTTATCGTCCCTAAAGCGTTGAGTAAGCTTATTTCCTTCCCTTTTTCAACTCTTCGTGCTTAGAGTTTCAAATGTATGTTCATAATTTTACGCAATTTTGTTTTCTCAAAAACTTGCAAGGAGTCCGCCCATCAAAACCACTTACCGTCCCTAAAGCGTTCAGACCTTTGGCGTGATGTAAGATGAAGTGTAATATCAGGGAATTCACAAAAAAGTGTTGCGCACAACAATACAGTAAGTGTTCAGTTACATTCATAAATGAATTTATCCGATTAAAACTAATTTTCAAAAAAATGTATCTCTGCCCAGGAAACACAATATCGGAGGCTTTTGATCTTAATGTACGATTCTCTAAGTTGTCTAAAATATTACATCCATCTTTTGCAGACAGCATATTTGCGAGACCATAAAGGAGAATATGAGCATTGGGATCCCTCCAAAATGGAAACAATTATGGGATACATGGAACATTCGAGGTTTCATCATACTGAGTATTTCATTGCAAATATTTTTAATTATGTTTGCTTCTTTCAGAAAAAGAACAGCAAACAAGTTAATTACTGGGATACTATGGTCTGCGTACTTGCTAGCTGATTGGGCAGTTGGCTTCGCCATTGGGCTTATTGCCAACAGTGACTGGAGTTCTGGATTGAACACTATGGAAGCAAAGAATCGTTATTCCTTTTGGGCATCATTTCTTTTGGTGCATCTTGGTGGTCCGGACACCATTTGCATTGGAAGATAATGAGTTGTGGCTCCGCCATCTCCTTGGTCTTATATTCCAATGTGTAGCTTCCACGTATGTGTTTCTTCAGTCGCTACCGCATAACGAGTTATGGATTCCTACAATGTTGATGTTCATAACATGAATCATGAAATATGCAGAGAGGACACATGCATTTTATCTTGCAAGTTCTGATAGATTCAAAGATTCAATAATTGGAGTTGGTGATTTAGGCGAGAACTATGTGAACCTCATTCGTGTATACGTATCACGGGTAAAATTGAACATTCCCGCTAGAATCGTGAAGCTTCCAGGGAAAGGTAGATACGCCAAAACAGCCAAAAAAGGGACTTTGATAGAGATAGAAGTGGTGCAGTATGGTTATCAGTTCTTTGAAACATTCAGAGGGATTATCAGTTATATGTATCTTAGCCAGAAGGAACGATCTCAGAGCCGTCATTTCTTCTTGAACCGCACAGCACGAGATGGTTTCAAAGTGTTTGAGGTTGAGTTAAACTTCATCTATGATACTTTCTTTACCAAGCTACCAGTAGTGTACATCGTTTTTAGAGTTATTAGCCGGTTTTTCTCTTTTGCGACAGTTCCTTGGCAATTTATTTATTCACGTGTAAGAAAAAGCTCAAAATTTGTCAAATAGATGTTTTGATTACATATGGTTTGCTCTATGGTGCATTGGCGTTAGAGATAATTGCTCTCATTAAGCTTTTGCTATCAAACTGGACTATCATTCATCTGTGGAAATCGCATATACTTTTTTGTAATCTTATTGTCCATTTTAATATTTATAGATGTCTCGGTTTAATTATTAACTACCGTGCTACTAACCACAATCAACATTAATTTGCGAAACTCTATGAAAACATTAGATATGGAAATAAATCAAACTATTTCATTGTGGTTTTTTGTCAAAATAAAAGTTGCAATAACATGGACTAATACCAAACTACAAATAAAAGTAAGTTTGCAAGTGATTTTATGATGATTATTGCAATTCTTATTACACATTAGCTCCTAAGACATAACACTTAAATTGTACAACTCTTACATAACTTTAGTACAATTGATGTGAAGTTGAAACTATAAGAATTGTAACAAGAGTGTAACAATCAAAAGGCGAGTCTTTCCGGCGGCATATGAGTATTTATGGAACAGTAATGTGATGTATGTATCGGTACAGATGCAACTCATAATGTCCTGATAGAAAGTGGTTTAGTGATTACATTGGTAACTATCCTAATATTACGACACCAACCAAGCCTGCAACAACTACATAGAAACAAACACAACCTATTCTATTCCCCCCAAAATATCTCCAGCCCGTGTGCAACGCACGGGTATTCATGCCTCATGACTTTTAAGTTTTTGACACATTAATTCATGTGTTTGAACCTCTCTTATCACAAATACTCAGGGCATTCATTGTTATGATTTTATTAGGGTCTGTTTGGTTTATTGGCATGAATCACAATGGGTATAGGTATGTTAGGGTATATGGCACCTGCACACACCTCTGTACAAACCTCTATACGGTATATAGCTCCTGTACACACCGCTCGAACAAACAAAAAATACAAACAAGACTTACAGAAGATAATGCGAAATATAATCAACACAAGATATAACGTGGTATCCACGACTAGGATAGTCATGGCAGTCCAACAGATTAAACCAAATAGATATTATTAAGCTCTAAGCTAAACTGCCCAGGCTCGTGCCAAACCGCACAACACGTGCTAAACTGCACGGGGTATAAACAAACACACTGATCCAAGTTTACAATTACAATAAGAGGGGTATTTATAAGTGTGAAACCCATCTTCAGTTTACTTATCTTATCGATGTAGGATTGGGTTTGCACCCAACAATCCTCCCCTCAAACCCAGTACTACAATGGGCATCCCTTCCAACGATACAGGATGCAACATGTTCTAAAGTCGCTAGACCACCTGTCCCACTCTATATGAAAGGCGTGATCTGCTCTACCTGAGCTATCATTGAATCTGGATTAACCTTGGGGTTGCGCCATATGCGCCACATACATCGGGGCCTATATCAGTCTTCACAACTCAACAATCTCCTACTTGGAGGCTGGTCACTTCACTGCTCTCCGTCTCAAGTAATCTCTGTAAATTTCGAACCACCTTTCATTCAATAATGCCACTGCTCTAACCTTTCTGTACCGCCGAACATACAGAACACGCTGCACTAACCAAACGCAGGGCTAGGAGACTTTTGACACAAGGTATCCTGAACTAACATCATCAAACTGTGAATAACCTCTCTCTCTGTGGCCAGTTGAAGTTGCAGAAAGCTTCGACTTCTCTTTCATCACCAACCTGGTAAACATCTCTGCAAGGCTCTTTGTTCCAAGAATCTTCAACAAAGATAAGGACCCTTCACTTATCAATACTAAAACAAGCTTTGCCCAACTGTAAAACTTTAGATTCTTCACAAGATGAATCGAACTCTTAGTATCTTTGTCACAATATTAAACACTTTCTTCTTGAGCTCAGTCTAACTTCTTAAGATAATTCTTCAACAATATCAATTATCTGCTCTCTTATGCAACCGTCATAAACTAGACTTCTATAGTTAACATAATGATACTTTTTTGTAGTCTAGACTCCCACTCGATTGTTGTTACACCAACTGTAAGCACATACCCAAGCACCTGCTTCTTAGAGCATCTATCCTTTATCTCGAACACCAAGGGAAACTACCACTTAGGCTTGTTGAATTATGCCATGTCAGAGCCTGCGACCAACATGTCATCAACCTTTAACAGTTGTCTAATGCAGGATGAACCATCTTCTTAAAGTAGCAACATTGGTTCATGACACATAACTCGTACCCTATCCTTTTGTATAAAACTGTTAAATTTCAAGTACCATTGTCTCGGTGCTTGAATCAGTCCGTACATAATTTCCTTCAATCTGCACTCTAGGTTTTCTTTCTGTCCAGCTAGCTGAAAACCCTCACTTTTATGCAGTGTAGATGTATCATTCAAGGCTCCTACATAAGAAAGCTCCTGCAACTACAATACTTAACGGAGCCTCGTACCTTCTCGATGCTATTCTACTCTTTTTTGACCTTGAACATCCACAATCTTTGTGATGCCTTCTTTCCTGCTGGTAATCTGACGAACACGTATGGTTCTTTTCAAGTGAAACCATCTCTTCATTAATAGCCTTCTTCCATTGTACGAATTCTTCGCTACTTAAGGCTTGTGAATAAGACGCTGGTTCACCATTCTCTGTCAGTAGCAAATAGTTTGCTGATAGAGAGTACCTTACCGGAGCCCTGGACTCTCTGGTGGATCTTCATACCCGTGGAGTCTCGGAGCCTTCATCCTTGGAGGATGCTCCGTCTTCAGAGTATTCTTCATCTGATCTTCCACTATCCTCGAAGCTCCCACTGTTTTCGGACCCCACACTCGTATCTGAGCTCCCACATAGGCTCTAAGTGATTTCTAAACTCAACCCATGCTTTGCAACTATGTTATCATACTCTGCAAGGTTCTCTGGAATGTCTACTAACATCACTTGACTCTTATGTATTGGCTTCGTTAAGCTACTTGAATCTGTCGCAGATTTGGCTCCATAAATCGAGTCCACAAATGTAATATCTCTGCTCTGGATAACCTGGTGACTCTTCGTATCCTGAAAGCTGTATCGCATTTCATCTGAGCCGCTGCCTATGAATGTACATTTCATGGCTTCTTCGCAAACATCTTTCACTTTAACAAATGAGTCAAAACCAAATACCTTTAAGTGTGCGAGACTAGTATCCTTCCCTCGCTATTCCTCCTCTGGAATACGCAACCCTATCAGAACGTAGGGTATGTGGTAGATTAAGTAGGCCGTACTAACTGAATCGGCCCATAACATCTTCGAAGCCTCTGCACGAGCCCCGTGCTCTCTGCTCTGAATGTTCGGCTTAATCTTTCAGCAACACCAAACTGTAGAGGTGTTTCCGGGACTATTTTCAGCATTACAATCCCGTTCTCGACACAAAACTTAATCGATCAGCTACTATACTCTCCACCATTATTAAACTTCAAACACTTCACCTGAAGGTTTGCATTAAACCCACCGCAACTCCTGCTGCAGTCTTTGATAACAATATCATAGTAGCGGGATCCTCATATTGATGCAATAAATGTAAGGCCATAGATTTCTATATGAACTTGCTCCAACCTCTGTAGTTTTCTTGTCTTCTCTGACATTATGAATGAAAGCTTTTTCTGCTTCCCCAAACAACCTGGCTTATAGAAGTAGATATCTACCCTTTGTACATCTGGAACATTGCCTTTGGAAGCTAACATGTTCATACCAATCCTGCTTATATCACCAAGTCCCTGGTACTACAGAGCTGCACTGCTACTACCATCAATAATCGCGCCAATCCCCTTGGGGTATACCTCAATCATATACAGGCTTCCACATTTGTTCCTACGAGCTACCACCAAACTATCTTTAGTCACCTTACATTGCTGATCTCCGAAGCCTACGTGGTAACCTTCCTCATAAAGCTGCCTAACTGAGATTAACCTTCTCTTTAGGCCTGGAATGTACCTAACATCCTTCAGAGTCCAACTTGTATTAAAAGAAGTTTTGAGGATAACATCCCCAATGCTTGTAATGTCTAGAGTCTTGTCATCTGCTAAACGAACCTTACTAGAGCGTAGCCTAACCTATCTAACTCTTCTTTGCAGTAGGTAGATGAAACGATGCTCTAGAATCCATAATACGATCCTCAACCGTATTCTTAACGCAACATACCAATGCGTCATCAGAATCTCTAGTTGCCATGTTAACCTCCTTATCCCTAGAGGCTAAGCTTCGAACACTGATTCTAAAAGTGGCCCTTTTAGTTGCAATTCCAACACGTGATATTCTGCCTGTACTTTATCTCTCCTATCTTCCATGATTTCAACATGTTTTTGTTTTACTCCTTGCCCTCTGTCGTACACTCTGCCCCTGTTTCTGTCCTCTGCACTTAACAAATAATTCGTATATTCTCTAGATGTCTTCCGACGGATATCTTCAATAAAGAATCAAATCTCGAATCTCTTTGAACGTTAGCTTAGTAGTTCTGCACGCACCACTAACTGCTATAATAGTGCTTGACCAACTCTAGGGCTACGAAGATAATAATAACAAAGCCTTCATAGCTGTAGGTTTGGCTTTTTCCAAAGGCTCCTAAAGCTTCGTCTGATATATAGAGTCTTCGATCTACATCTTACATAAACCGAAATCATAACCATCAAACTGTCGATCTTTAGCTTACCGTCTTCTGCTATTGTTTATCATAACCTGGCTTTGATACCACTTTGTTAGGGTATATGGCACCTGCACACACCTCTGTACGATATATAGCTCATGCACACACCGCTCAAACAAACAAAGAATACAAATAAGGCTTACAGAAGATAAATACGGAATATAATTGACACAAGATATAACATGGTATCTACGACTAGGATATTTATGGCAGTCCACCAGATCAAACTAGAGAGATATTATTAAGCTCTGAGCTAAACTGCTCAGGCTCGTGCCAAACGGAATGACACGTGCTAAACTACACGAGGTACAAACAAACACACACACACACACATACTGATCTAAGTTTACAATTACAATGAGAGGGGTATTTATAAGTGTGAAACCCATCTTCAGATTACTTATCTTACCGATGCGGGATTGGGTTTGCACCCAACAAGGTATTGGTATGAGATGGAATGACAATGAATATATCATTCCCAATATTGTTGTTTGGTTTAATTATAGGAGTTTGCTATAACCACCTCTTTTTATTAATTTTGGAAGAGTACAATATCATTTGTAAATAAAAAGTAGGCCACGAGGGAATGGTTTGAGAAAAGATACCCATTTTGAGTGGAATGAGGATACCCTTACCTTTGGATATGCTCATAACCATACATGTACACCAAACACATGAAATCATTGTTATTTCCATTCCCTCATTCTTATACCCTTAATTCCAAATGCACCCTTAATTTATAAAGTTTTTTATATCATAAAACTATTTGCAATTCGCAGTATGAATAAACTTATTCTTAAACTTTTTTATCATAAGACACAAACATTTGCAAAACACACTAAAACTTTGGACCTTCTCAAAATACGATACCTATTCATGTCATATAATTTTAAAATACATATTTTATATGGTCTATATGACTACTTCAAGTCATACATGCCACATCAATAAAAAAAATGCCACCTCGTAACTTCACTTATGCAGAATACCACGTCACAAGTCCATGTAGGATAATGATATTTGACTTTTTAATAAATACAAACAAAGAAACACAATAAAAAACAGACATATCAAACGCAGATCTTCAAAAGCCTATTCTTGACCTAATTTTCTACAAAAACCACTCCTCAAATCTCTCTGAAAACCAAATCCCGCCTCCTAATTGATTAGGATAATACGAGATGTACTATGGTGATAAACACCAATAAGGATCACTAAAGATCCGTTAAAAGATTCAAATGAGTAGGACAATCAAGAACAAAGAAATAGATCATCGAAGCATCAATTTGATTATCAATGAAGTTTGTTACGATGATTACAATGGAATAATTAAGAGACAAAAGTTTACAACTAAATTCTAGACTAAAGGAAATGAAATACATAGTAGGGTATTTAAACTAATTTTGGGCGAGAAAATCTGTTAGGAAGACAACTGTGGTAGAACGTCACGTATACCTTATGTGACTAGTGTTTAAAATAGCCACCTGCTCCTCACATGTCAACGGCTATCTCCTATAATCATTTATTAATCAATCCTCCTCAAAATAAGGTTTTCCTTAAGATTAGCAATCAAAATCAAGTAAACGTCTTTGAATGTCTTCAATAGGTTCGCAAGTTGCAACCTCTTTTGACCCATTTGTCCACTATACTAGTATAAACACAGTAGTTGCATTGCCTTTATTTGCCAATATTCTTTCTAATATTTCCACATGCTCAACTGATATTACACCCTCGATATTAAAAGGTGGTAAAATACCCACTTTAGTCACTTCACTTCTGCTTTTTTTTCATTTGGGATACATGAAAGACATTGTAAATTTGAGCATGTTCAGGAAATCCCACCTTCTCTTAGAGATTAGGAAACAAATAATGATCATCTTTATTTTTCTAGCATCCAATAATGATCCCCTGGGTTGTAAAACCCCAAAACTGGTTTTTAAGTATTTAATTACAATAATGTCATAGAATGAGTTTGACTATGACTTTTGTAAGTTTGAAGATGTTATGGGATTGGTTAGTCAACCCGGTAGTCAAACTATAAGTATTAATGTTATGTAAACGGTGTTAGAAAATATTGGGTGTCACATTTATAAAGAATATAACTTAAAGGATTAAAGTTGTTAAATGATATTAAGTTATATAAGTTAATATGGCTTAATTATAAGAAAATGGGACTCAAGGGGTTAGTATTGTCAAGTTGGCAAACTTGATCCATGATTTTTATAAGTCAATCCTCCATTGACTTTTTAACATATTTTGGAATGTGTTTTTGGCTGTGTGGGTGTCGACCAAAACAAGAAAAAGAGAGGGATAAGAAAGAATCATGTTCATGATCAAGTTATGAAGGTTTAAGGTTCTAATTCAAGGGTTTAATCTCTAACAATGTCCCTATACAAGTAAGTATTTATTATTATGTTGAATTGGTGAAATTATGAATTAGGTTTCTTGAGATAAATTGGGGGGTTTTGGGTAAAATATGTTTATAAATAAAGTATGAGGCCATAGAAAGTATGAGTTATGAGTAATTGGTATAATTAAAGGTTTTTATCATATGATCAAGGTATGATCATATGATGTCAAGTATAACAACCCATAATTTTCCTCTATGTAATTATCCATCTATTAAATTAGATACAATTTTCCTCAGTATGACTTCCATCTATTAAATTAGATGCAACCATTTTCACGGGAATATTTTTTTTGCTTTATTCCATCCATAATGTAACGTAACTTACATCACCAAAGTAAACGTGCTCACGCAACCACCAATGCCAATTTCATGAACGATTATATTAAGTAAACGTTATAATATGTCAAGCAATATGTTTTAAACTCCATTTTTACCATACGTTATCTATTTAACGTACCATTCATAACGTTTATTATGAAACGAACATTATACGTTAATGTTTATATCAAAACCCCGATTTCATGTAATGTTTTCATATAAACCAAATGTACAAGATAACAAGGCATGTGTACAAGTTATCAATACATGAAATTCAAATATCTTTTCCCTCCAAAACCATGGTACAACTTCTTTAAACTCAAAGTACAAGCCGATTATCCATGATATTCAAAACATGCATTTTCCCTCCATTTTTCTAAGGCATTTCGTACCACCTCTTAAACACAACTTACAAGCCTTTCATGTACAACATTTAAACACTAATTTCCCTCTAATCCTAAACCCTAGCTCGTCACTAAACCCTAATCCTAACCCTAACCCTAGACGAAACCCTAACTAGTTTTAAGACTAAACTAACTAAGCAACCACCCTAACTCTACTATGACTTCACTACCACCTCACCACCACTGCACCTCATGCCTCATGAATCACCACCATATGACCTACTTGACCATTTGCCCTCCAAGTTACCTCGTCACCACCTTGGTATGCCGAGCCCTCTCCCACCACCTTACACCTCTCTTGGCTACTTACCTAGCTTCTAATACTCACTACTAGCTTATCTTAGTTACCCCTAGCAGCCCTTGGCCACTACTCCACTCAAAACCCTTGGGCACTAAGCCATTTACACCCTATAAATAGCCGAGACAAACACACCCTCACATCTCACCATTTAAACTCAAAACTATACTCAAAATAGGTTCTAGCCATGTCCTAGGAGGATTAAGAAGGAAGTCTAAGCTAAGAAGAAAGCCAAGGTTAAAGAAGAAAGGTCTTGAAATCACATCCAAGTGTTCGAACCCAAAACAACCCATTTTTGACCCATTTAAGCTTTTGTAAGTCTTCAATCTGTTTTATAAGTTCCTAATGTGCTATAGATCTTTAATAAACTCTTATGGATCATATATAAGTTACTTGTTTAAGCCTTGAACCACAAACCTACACGGTTTGGTTTTCCTAAACCAAATGAACCCATTTTAGGATTTCTAGCTCACAAGCTCATTTCATAAGTTACAAGCTCATAAAACCAACTTATTTTAGCTTATAATATTAAGCTATAAGATGCAAATTGAAATTGGATTTCAAAAATACCAAGTTTATGAATTTTGGACTTAATTCGCAAATGGTTTCATGCAAAGGGGTATATATTGTAAATTTCTGAAACTTATAAACTAGAGGGGCTGAAAATGTAATTATCCTAAACTTAAAACACCAAGGGCCTGTTTTGCCAACTTTCAAAATTAAGGATTAAATTTATATAAAGTTATATATAAAGGATTATATTTGTAAATCTATTAATATTTAGATATTATACCAAGGTGATATATTTTTATTTTTGTATTTCTTAAGGTATATATGTATTATTTTTATATTATTTATAAAAATATATCATAACATTATATGACTCGATTTATTTAAATCCGACCATGTACGTTATCAATCATCGATCGAAACATTATAAATCAATTATGTTATATATTTAACATATTATCATCCACTCAGCTTTTTAAAGCCAAATGGGGGTGGATGGGAGTGTTCATCTTTGACAACTTAATTATTTCAATCGAAAATTATTTAAGTTTTACTTCACAAATATAGTTAAATTATATGTGTACAAGTATTTTTATCGTCTTTCTTTTCGACAAACTAGATATCTAAAATAAGATATTTACTAGTTAGCTTTTTCCCCGACGTATACTCACACTTTTTGATAATCTGTATATTGATAAAACTAGTCAAAATCATAAAACCAAGAAAAGATTGGTTCGTTAGTGTAGGCGGACAACCCCCTGTGTAAGAAGAGTAGTGAAAAGTCGTCGTTGGAGATAAACTATAACGTATCACGTTACTAGGGAATACGGGCGTCTATATGATGGTGTGGATATGAGAGTCGATTTTGGGTAGACGTTTTGGTCGGGGGGATTGACGTGTGAATTTAGAGGTTTGGTGTGAAGTGTCCTGTAGCAGGCGCCTGCAAACGGATTCTACACGTACAGTCTGACATAGTTCGCTGGAATTGTTATTTGTACTATAGATAGCCTAGCTACCTCAATATCTGTGTGGATTCACGCTCGACATGAATGATTTGATGATTCATACTCGCTCTATCGAACCAAATTATTTATTTACGTTAATCCCTTTATGAAATAGAAAGTGTTGATCAATTGAAATGAATCGTAATAATCTAGTGATGTCAATCACTATAGTCTCTTATCTCACACTATTTTAGTCCCCGTCTGGTTTGCAGTGTTGACGTGAAGACCGCTGGTTTACTTCCCATTCGAGTCACTTGGGTTGCACGGTCAATCAAACTCTATAACCTTATCAAAGCGAGTGTAGCGCATCAAGAGAGATCCCACACTCTGTCGCGCTACATATGTGGAATGTGTCTCAAGTATCTACTCGTTCGGGCAAAGCTCGTACATGCAGAAACAATTATCAACCATAGATTATCCACAAGAAGATATTTTGCAATCACTGTATGCTATCGCTCGAGTATAAAAAAGTTAGTTGCCTAAGTTGTCCTCTACTAGCAACAAATACCTTTTAATCTTGAACCCATTTAACGCTCACTGCGAAATTGTGATAACAGCGAACAGTGATATTTTGGTATAGATGCTATATCGGCGACAATTGTACGTAATCCCGTTAGTTGGTGTTTTAACCTGAGTAGAGGAGTGTATCTCACGACACTCCGATATTACTGTTATTTGTGAGTTGTTAGTTACTTGTGGTATACTTCGCTGGACAAAGTGTTAGAACACTCGGTCCCGATAATTAGAGAGGGACCTGAGCTGTGAATGCATGTTGACCAGTTTAGTAATGGTGCACTGTTAGATTGTTGTGTGTTGCACATATGTTATAGTGTTGTTGTGTTCTGATGGATGTGTTGTAGGCTGATTTTTTAAGTAATGTTGATTCTGTGATGTGTAGTTCGCCAGATGATGTAATTGTGTATGTATAAATGTTGTTGCACAAGAGATGTTATTACAACTCTTATAGTAGAATGAGAGCTATTGCTACGTGTGTAAGATGTATACTCCATTGGTGAGTGTCGTATCTGAAAGAGAAACATTATATGATATGTTTACACTACAATCTCTCGTCTTTAGTTTGTGAACTACTCATTCTGTGAGATAAAATAAGTTTATCTCACTGTGTTGAGTCTTGTCGATGAAAACCTATGGCACTATAGTGGGCATTTGGACTGAGGATCCAAACTTGATATCATCAAACTATTGTTTTCATATGTATTTGGGACTTCCTTTTGTAAAACTCTGAAATAATATTGAATGATAACTAAATTTTCCAAAAACGTCTCTTTTGAGTCATTTTCTATGATTATGCTGTTGATTCATGAAGTAATACCCTAATTTAGCTTCTGCTGCTATATGTCAAATAAGGGGGTGTTACAGATTGGTTAATCTCTAATAGAGCTCTTGCGTAACTAGTAATCAAGAGATTTGTCTAAGGAGTTGTGTGAGATTTAGTATGTATGTTGATGTTAACTACTATTATAGTATATATATATTTCTCGCTAATACACAAGTAGAAAAGTGATACATTCCGTGCTCACTATATCAACTTTTCCTGTTAATGTAGAATATCAGTGCGCGCAAGGAGAAATACAACATTTGAAACCTCATTAGTATATTTAATGAACCTTATGCTTAATAATGTTTCATATAGTGGTAATGAATATGTCGAGAATGTATGCATCTGTTCACGCCCAACTCCGCTCTACACATATAAATATATCCGTGTTCAATCTCTATATTATTTGTATTCCTATATTGTGGGGATGTATTTATGCCCGCATAGAGTGCGTAAGCTATACTGCACTGGAGATTCAGATATACCAATCGGTCATGACAACTCGCGAGGAGCAAGTCTCCCAGCCTCACGAGTTGTATGAGTGAGAAAACACTCCTCTTCGACTGTTAGAATCCCCTTCAGTGGGATTTTATCTAAGGATGTGTTAGTGTGCGCTCTGTCAGCGTATGTCCAGTCAGTTCTTGCAATATATGTAGACCAACGAACGTTAGTTTTCAAGTGTAAGTTTATGTTCGTGTTTCATAGTCATAAAGCATTTCTAGAATGCGTTACTAATTGATGAGAATTGAAAGCTCTGATTAACATGTAATCGCGATTCAAGCACAGAAGATGCGCATGAATCTGTGATGTTGCTATATTATGACCGCATGCATTAAACCAGTATGTTTTTGTCCTCTATTCATACTTATAGATAGTGTTGTGATAACAACCGGAGTAGACGCGCAGTCATGGATTTTGGATCCCTTTCCGAAGTATTCTGGCTTGTTGTGTGTATCCCGAGGAATAGGATATATTTGTATGCGCACTTCACATGAAAAAATCTAAGCTCAGGACCATTTCATTTTCGTCAAGTTCATAGTACCCCAATAATGAATCACTTTTGTACGGTAATAAAATATACAAACTAATGTATATTTTTTCGTACGATCTTATTCAAGCTTTTGTTGATAATGGAGGTTCTGGCATTCAATTCCTAGAAATTTTATTTAAGATAGAAATAATCTTTACACACTTACTTACTTAAATCAACAAATACTGACAAGGATTACACGATGATGTCAAAATATATAGTTCATATATATATTCTTTTCTGACACTCTAGATTGATGTCAAAAATAAATTAGGGAACGTAAGGATATACTTCATAGGTTTTAATATCACTTTTATTTAAGAGTCGAGTAATCTTTTGTCCCCCATATTTGTTGTTTGCAATTTTTTTTATATATAACTTGTAGTAATATTTTATTTTGTTATTGTCTTGTTTAGGTAATAAACATGACTCGAGCAACCATTGGTGATACCACCCGTACTAAATCATATATCCCTAAAGTATCTGAAATACCCGGATTTTCTCCTGTCCTTGCTCGACTCCAATTCTTATTAATCAATCAAAAACCGTTGCATTCACGTACGGGTAGATGTCGTGGATTCAAACTCTACTTCAAATCCAAATGGCATGATGCGTTGGTTACAACCATTATTCGCTTCAATTGTATTTTCAAATCAATGAGCCAATCGTTCCGCGATTCATTATAGACTTTTATTGACAAGTCAAAGTCCAAAACCGATGAGCACGGCTAACTCCTACATCTCATTATGATCCAACACGGGGGAAAAAATTCATAACGCGAATATTGTGGATAGATCTATCGTAATTGACGAATCCTGTTTATATTTACCTGTACCTGAGGTAATCAAATGCACTATATTTGAGAATAATGGGTAACTTTGGCAAGTTACCTTTCTAAGAGGACATTTGTTCCTCAATAATGTCACTGAGGTGATTTCCATGTTAACGTGTTGGTGTCATGAGCTTAGTGCAATAATATTGTTTTCCATGATAATTGTAGTTGTACAATTATTACCACTTATGATGACTTGTATTCAACTATTACATTTCAAGCACTATGAATTTCACTCAACCTTTGTGTTGATCCTTTTAGCATGTTTATTTTAGGTAATTGAGCAAACTATGGCACGGAGTGGTATTAGACTTGAGGACATCCAAACTTGTTATCATTCAACCTTTATATTTTTAATGTATTTTGGGACCTCCTTTGTAAAAACTCTGATATGATATTGAATGATAACTAAATTTTCCAAAGCGTCTCTTTTGAGTCATTTTCTATGATTATGACTGTTGATTCATGAGGTAATACTCCAAATTAGCTTCCGCTGCTATATGTCAAATAAGGGGGTGTTACAGATTGGTATCAAGAGTCGCGATTACAGAGAACAAGGTTAAAACCTAAACTATAACTATTTTCCATCCAAGAAAGTTCTCCGTACCACTACATTTCCCAAATAGTATGTAAAGATACATAACTATTATACTATTTAAATAACTTATGTTATTTACCACTGGGTTGTTACAGAGTTATGTCTATATCTGATTACGATATTGAGGATGCTTTTTCCTCTACACATACTCCTGACTATACTCCGGCTTCACCGAACTATTTCCTAGCCTCACCGGGAAACACCTCTCCTGATCCTTCAGACGATTTATCTAAGTATCTTTTGGCCTCACTAGCCATCTCACCTTTCCACGATGATCCGTATATGAAAGTTATGCAAGCATATAATGCTACTAGTGATGAATCACCTATTCTACCACCACAAGCTCCTATTGCTTCACTAACTATTTTGCCTCCATCTCCAGTGTTACCACCATCACCACTATCTGATCCCCAAGATTTCTTTCTTCCCGAGGAGATTTTGCCACCTCAAAAACGAGCCCGTTTCCTATCATTCTCCTATACTGATTTTTCTGCCCTACCTTAGGTATTTAAGATGGGAGAGAGTTCTCATAAGACGCATCTGGAGCGCCATGAGGAACAGATTAAGACTATTTTAAATTACTTAGATGAGCTCCCTCTTGAGCACATTGAGCACATGAAAGATAAGATAGAAGGTCTTCGTAATGGTCGAGCAATCATACAACGAGAATTTGACCAACTAGAAATCGAACTTCAAGAAGCTCGTACCTAGATTGCTGGATTTCAAAGAAAGCAAATGGGGCATGACGATGAGATTGTTCTTGCTCGCGTCAGGACTTCTACTTTAGAGATACTCATCGAGGATATCCAGATTCACCACCGATCAGATATGAAGAGTCTTCTGGACAAGATCCATTAGCTCAAGAACCGTAAGGGAGGACCACCAGACTACTAGACTAGATCCTTATCATTTACAGCTTTTGTTAGAGTCCAACCACTAGATGTGTGGCATAAATAATGACACTTGTTAAATTTTGACTATGTAAAATATGTAGACAAGCTGTTTATGACATAATGAAGTTGTGATTCCATTATACCTCGCTGTTTTATGATACCGATTTATGTATGTCGTGGTTGTCTATCCTATATTCTGTAGGGTGATCTAGGTTACTATGGCTCTCTTACCATCTGGTTTTCTCAAACCTTTGTACCCAGATATCATGGGTATGATTAATTATCAAGACATTGAGCATAAATTTTTTGGAATCTAAGACTTCCAGATGAGTCTATCATTACAGAGTTAGATAACTCGTTATTGATCATACTGAAGCCACTAGAAAGTGAACCAGTCCCCGAAAAACCTAATGAGTTAGATGCTTGTTATAGTGTCCATTCCAAAATTTTCCATTATATTCTGTAATGTAATATCAAAGGATGTGTATTTCTTTGTTAGAACTTGTACCAAATAAGAATCCATACAATGATATATTCTTATTTTGTGTTGTCTTGTAAATGTTGATAGAATGGCTCCCAAGAGGACACCAACATCTGCAGCACCAGCCATGTCTCAGGCTGCCATCAGGAAACTAGTTGCTGATAGTGTTGTCGCAGCTCTGGAAGCACAAGCTGCTACCATGGCAAATACTAACAATACCAATAGGAACACCGGACAAAGTGGAACTCCTGTAGCAAGAAAATGTAGCTACAAAGAGTTTATGAGCTGCCAACCTTTCAATTTCAAAGGTACGGAAGGCGCTGTTGGCCTCATCCGCTGGTTTGAACGAACTGAATCAGTATTTCTCCGTAGTAACTGTACCGAGGACTGCAAAGTGAAATTTGCTACTGGTACTCTAACCGAGGAAGCTTTATCCTGGTGGAATTCATTCGCCCAGCCTATTGGAATAGAGGAAGCTTACAAGATTACCTGGTCCGAATTTAAAAAGCTCTTAATAAAGAAGTATTGTCCCCGAACTGAGATCAAGAAAATGGAAGATGAATTTTATAATCTGACTGTAAAAGGGAATGATCTCAAGACTTACATTAGAAGATTCCAGGAATTGGCAGTTTTATGCCCAACTATGGTGCCAAATTCTGAGAAACTCATGGAAGTCTTCATCGGGGGATTACCCAGAAGTATTGAAGGAAATGTTACCGCTTCAAAGCCTCAAACTTTGGAGGAAGCTATTACCATAACCCAGAGGTTAATGGATCAAGTAACAAAGCACAATTCTGTGCAAGGAACCAATGATCACAAACGAAAGTTTGATGATAGAAGAACCTTCACCAACAACAACAACTACCAGAATAACCGTAACAACAATAGCAACCGCAACAATGATCACCAACAACAACAGAATAGAAGGCAAGAAACCGTCAAGGCTTATGCTGTCACCCCAACTGAAAATAGTAGGTATACTAGAAGCCTTCCCATGTGTAAGAAATGCACCCTGCATCACACAAGACCTTGCACTACCAAGTGTCAGACTTGCAAAAAGGTAGGTCATCAGATCAGGAACTACAAAATCATAGGGCCAGCCACTAGAAGAAACCTACAACCATTAACAGTAACTTGTCATGCCTGTGGAGAGAAAGGGCATTACAAAAATTAGTGCCCAAAAGCAAACAACAATGCCCATGGAAGAGCATACTTGCTGAGGGACAAGAACGCTCACCAAGACCCGAACGTAGTCACGGGTACGTTCCTTCTAAACCAACATCTAGCTAGAGTATTATTTGATTCCGGAGCTGATAAAAGTTTTGTATCCATATCTCTTGCTTCTATGCTTAATATCCTACCAATTACATTAGATACTACCTATGACATTGAAATGGCAAATGGAAACCTAGTAGGTACTAATACCATTATCCAAGGTTGCACACTGATTTTGTTAAATCAACCTTTCGAAATTGACCTTATGCCAATTAAACTCGGTAGTTTCGACGTCGTTATTGGTATGGATTGGTTATCCAAGTATCATGCTAGAATTATTTGTGACGAGAAAGTCGTCCACACCCCAATCGACGGTGAAACTTTGATCATACGAGGTAAACGAAGTAAAACCCTACTAAGCCTCATATCCTGTATTAAAACCGAAATATATATATATCCAGGGGATATCAAGTTTTTATAGCCCAAGTAATGGAAAAGAAATCAGACAAAAAACAACTAGAAGATATACCAGTAGTCAGAGAATTTCTGGAAGTTTTTCCTGAAGATCTACCCGGCCTTCCTCCGATTCGCCAAGTAGAATTCCAAATTGATTTAATTCCAGGAGCGGCACCAGTAACCTGAGCACCTTACAGATTAGCTCCTTCAGAAATGCAAGAATTATCAGATCAACTACAAGAGTTAGCAGACCGAGGTTTTATCCGACCAAGTACTTCGCCTTGAGGAGCTCCTGTCTTATTTGTTAAAAAGAAAGACGGATCTTTCAGAATGTGTATTGATTACCGGGAGCTGAATAAACTCACCGTAAAGAATCGTTACCCATTACCCAGGATCGATGACTTATTCGACCAACTTCAAGGTTCGAGTACTTACTCAAAGATTGACTTAAGATCAGTGTATCACAAACTGATAGTCAGGGATGAAGATATTCCAATTCTGCTTTCAAGAACGCGTACGGAACTATGAATTCCATGTATTGCCATTGTGGTAACTAACAGCTCCCTGCTGTGTTCATGGATCTCATGGAATCGTGTGTGAAACATACTTGGCTGAAAAATTTGTGATAATGTCATTGAAGATAATCCTTATCTACTCCTAAAGAAGAACACGCAGATCACCTGAGAATAATCTTGGAATTACTCAAAAAGGAGAAATTGTATGCCAAGTTTTCCAAATGTGATTTCTGGATCAATATCGTGCAATTTCTCGGGCACGTGATTGACAGTCAAGGAATTCACGTTGACCCCGCCAAGATTAAAGCAATTAAGAATTGGGCATCTCCTACTACACCTAAAGATATACACAAATTCTTAGGACTCGTCGGCTACAATCAGAGATTTACAAAGATTTTTCGAAAATTCAAATTCCTTTAGACAGAATTAACCTAGAAAAACAAGAAGTATATCTGGGGAGAAGACCAAGAGTCAGCTTTCCAACTGCTAAAACAAAAATTATGTGAAGCTCCAATCATACAATTACCAGAAGGAAACATGACTTTTGTCGTTTACTGGTGAAAAATGCATCACATCAAAGGTTTGTAAGTGGTGTTAAAGCTAGAAGAGAAAAAGTTATTACAGATGCATCCTGACCAACTCAAGCCACATGAAAGAAACTATACCATACCACCTTAAATAAGGACCAGTAGTGTACTCTCTTAAATTAGGAGACAATATTAAATGGCACAAAGGTGTACTGTGTTCACCGATCATAAAAGTCTTCAACATATCCTTGATCAGAAAGAGTTGAACATAAGACAACGTCATTGGCTAGAATTGCTCACAGATTACGATTGTGAGATTTGTTACCATCTTGGAAAGGTAAATGTTGTAGCAGATGCCTTAAGCTGGAAGGAACGAATCAAACCACTCTGAGTGAGGGCATTAGTCATGACCCTTCACCCAAAATTACCATCATAAATCCTCGAAGCCCAAACCGAGGCAATTAAAGAAGAGAATATCAAAGCTGAGAACCTACGAGGAATGGACAAAGCATTTGAAGTACGTCCTGATGGAACATGATGTATCAAGAATCGAAGTTGGTTACCACTCTTTCGTAATTTGAGGTACTTAATCATGCATGAATCCCATAAATCAAAGTATTCCATCCACCCAGGTTCTAACAAGATGTATCAGGATCTAAAGAAACTCTATTGGTGGCCAAACATGAAGGCAATCATCGATGAGTATGTTGGCAAGTGTTTAACATGCTCTAGAGTTCAAGCAGAATGTCAGAAGCCATTCGGCGTACTGATATAACCAGGGATCCTACATGGAAATGGGAAAGAATAACGATGGACTTCGTTACAAAACTACCCAAAACATCAAGCGGACATGACACAATTTGGGTCATTGTAGACCGCCTTACCGAATCAGCACATTTAATCCCCACCAAAGCAACAGATAGTATGGAAACCCTTACAAGGTTATATATAAAGGAAATAGTCTCACGGCATGGAGTGCCGCTATCTATTATCTCAGATCATGACAGTCATTTCACATCCAGATTATGGCAATCAATGCAGAATGCTTTGGGTACTCAATTAGACATGAGTACATCATATCATCCCGAGACTGACAAATAAAGTGAAAGAACCATCCAAACACTTGAAGACATGCTTCGAGCCTGTGTCATAGATTTTGGAAAAGGATGGGAGAGATACTTACCACTGATAGAATTTTCTTACAATAACAGTTACCATGCCAATATTAAGGCAGCACCATTCGAGGCACTTTATGGTCGAAAGTGTCGATCACCTGTCTGCTGGGCCAAAATTGGAGATGTTCAACTCACAGGACTAGAGATAATCCATGAAACCACCGAAAAGATAGTGTAAATCTGACAACGCTTGCAAGCTGCAAGAGACCGACAAAGGAGTTATGCCAATGTAAGGCGAAAGCCTTTGGAATTCCAAGTTGGAGATCGTGTTATGTTAAAAGTGTCACCTCGAAAAGGTGTCATCCAATTTGGAAAGCGAGGAAAGCTTAACCCCCGGTACATTGGACCATTTAAGATCCTTAAAAGGGTCGGCCCAGTGGCATATAAACTTGAGCTTCCTGAAGAACTCAGTAATGTCCACAGTACTTTCCACGTTTCTAATTTAAAGAAATGCCTATCTGACGAATCTCTCGTCATTCCAATGAAAGAGCTTCGGCTCGATGACAAACTTAACTTTGTGGAAGAACCAATAGAAATTATGGATCGAGAAGTCAAGCAACTAAGACAAAGTCGCATCCCTATAGTCAAAGTAAGATGGAACTCTAAAAGAGGACCAAAATTTACGTGGGAACGCGAAGATCAAATTCGTGCCAAATATCCACATCTATTTTCAAACATCACTCCAACATCCAACTAAATCTCGGGACGAGATTTCTTTAAGGTTGGGAGACTATAACAACCCACAATTTTCCTCTATGTAATTATCCATCTATTAAATTAGATGCAATTTTCCTCAGTGTAATTTCCATCTATTAAATTAGATGCAACCATTTTCATGGAAAGATTTTTGCTTTATTCCATCCATAATGTAACGTAACTTACATTACAAAAGTAAACGAGCTCACGCAACCTACCAATGCCAATTTCATCAACGTTTATAGCAAGTAAACATTATAATATGTCAAGCAATATGTTTTAAACTCCATTTTTACCATACATTATCTATTTAACGTACCATTCATAACGTTATTATAAAACGGATTTTATACGTTAACGTTTATATCAAAACCTCGATTACATGTAATGTTTTTATACACACAAATGTACAAGCTTTCAAGGCATATGTACAAGGTTACAATGCATAACTTTTGAATATATTTTCCCTCTAAAACTAATGTGCAACCCCTTAAAGAACAAAGTACAACCCGATTAAGCACACCATTTAAATGAACTCATTTCCCTCCAATTTTCTAAGGCATTTTGTACCACTTCTTAAACACAAGATACAAGCTTCCAAAGCACAACATTTGAACTATAGTTACCCTCCAATCTCACCCCTACTCGTCCTAAATCTAAAACTCTAAATCCAAAACCCTAATGAACCCGTAACACCCTAAACAAGATCAAACCAAGTTCTAACCAAGCTACCACCCTCCACCATGACACACCGCCTTTCTTAGCACCTTATCACCACCCTTGAGCCCCAAGATTAAGCACCTTAACACCTCACCACCTCCTTGTAAGCTACTTGTCACCTTGCACCCCAAGTTGAAGCTTCTTGTCACCACCTTGGCAAATCGAACCCACCTCACCTCCACACACATTGCTAAGCTATCCTCTTAGCTTATAATAGTCATCCTAGATATCTCTTGGCCACCACTCAACTCAACTTGGCCACCACTCTACATAACTTGGCCACCACTTCTTCCTTTACCTTATATATAGACGCATACATGCACACATTCTTAATTCACCATCCAAACTCAAAACTACCTTAAAACTATGCTCTAGCCATGTCCTAGGAGATAAGTAAGGAAGATTAAGCTAAGTAGAAGCCATAAAAGAAAAGAAAAGAGGTCCTTGATTCATCTCCTAAAGATTTCGGATCATACTCATAAAATTTGACCCATTTCACCATCTTTGATCCATTTCGTGTACTAGTAAGCTTTTCTACTTGTTCAATAAGCTCTTGTTATGTTTAAGATCATGTATACACTTTGTTTTAATCATTTGATCAAACAAAACCATGTTGAAAACTCCTAAACCCTAATAGAACCTTAAGTGACCCATTTTGAAACCCTAATCTATTTGAAACCCTAAATAAGCTAGCTTGAGCTTATTCTTATCCTAATAAGCTCCCATGTACTTTTATAATCACTTAGAATAAGCTCTTAAAACCCTAAGCAACACGCTTGGTTTTCCTAAACCAAACGCGCCTTTAAAAACCCTAAAAGCCTTTTCGTAAGCCTTAATAAGCTAAAAACCATAAGCTGATTTTATAAGCTATTCTAATAAGCTAACTTATCACTTTTATAATCATTAAAACTAATCCTAAAAGCCCTAACCCATCGGGTTATTGTTTCTAAACCAAACGTGTCCATTTTGGATTTTTAAGACTATAAGCTCTTTTCATAAGTTACAAGCTCGTAAAACTTACTTATTTTAGCTTATAGTAATAAGCTATAAGCTCTAAGCTGAAAAATTGATTTCAAGATTAAAAATACAAATATTATGGATTATGGACTAGAAACGCAAATCATTTTATGCATGAGGGGTATATATTGTAACTTTTGAAATTATTAAACTTTCAGGCCAAAAGTGTAATTATCCTAAAGTTAAAACCACAAGGGCCTGTTTTGCCATATTTCTAAGTTAAGGGTTAAATGTTTAAAATATAATTAAAGGGTTAAAAGTGTAAATTAATATATACCAAGGGTATATATTGTTATTTTCATATTCTCAAGGATATAAAAGGTAATTTTTTATATTAATTATAAAAATATATTTAAATATTATAAGACTCGATTTTATTAAAGCCCGACACATTTGTCGTTATCATTCGTCGATCGAAACACTATAAAATAATTATGTTATGTATTTAACATAATTTATCATCTACTAGCTTTTGAAGAAACTTAAAAAAAGATAAAATCTTATCAATTAAACTATAACGATCACGTTACTAGGGAGTTTCATGTGAGGGGATTTTATTTGGGTAGACGTTTTGATGAGTTGCTGGATTTACGATTTAAAGTGTCTGACAAGTTCGAAACTACACCTTTTAATATATATAAATATGATATACTATAAATATATAATATAAATATATATAAGGGTAATCTCAAAGTTATCAATGATAAATATTCCAAGAGGCTTTTTGAAAGATTTTTACTTTTATCCAAAGCAAAAACCCTAAAAATACATCCCGGGTCGTGTCCCGACGAGGCGTGAATTTGAAAATCGAGAATCGATTTGTGGAACAATGCTTAAATAATCACAAATTGGATTGGTTTTCTATTCTACAAACAAAATGAAAAGACAAGTAAAGGAAACCCTAAAACGAAAGCAATTTAAGTTAAAACACGAAAGACGATAACAGGGTCAAAACCCGTTCTTTAAAAAAACAAATTTTAAAAATTTAACCCTACAACTTCAAATTTAATTTTAAAATGACCTAAATGAAAAAAGAAATTTTTTTTTAAAAAGAATTATATTTTTTTGACTTTTTAATAATTTTTTATGAATTAAAAACTGTTTTACTCTAAATTAAATATTAAAAATACTAATCTAAATCATAAAAATCTGAAAAAATCAGGAAAAGTGCATTGAACAGTGTTGGTTCTATGAAAAATAAAAGGCTTAACAACTTACGAAATAAAGCTAGAATAAGCCAAAGAAGGTTGATAATGCATATTGGGCAAATAAGGCTTAAATAGTTAATTGTGCAAACTCTAACCAGATGGCCCTACTGGTGCCGCTGGTATAGAGTGTGTGTGTTAAGGCTTGGTTGAGAAGGTAGAGGTCTGGGGTTCGAGCCTAGCTCACCCCAGACTTCCCCTTTCCCAAGTTTTTATTTTTAAACATTTTTTTTTGAAAATTTTTTATAACTTAAAAATAAGCAAATTTAAAAAAGGGAACTTTTTTATAAACTTAAAAATAAGCTGGAAAAGCTATATGAAGATGACAAAAAAAAAAAAATCAAATTATTGTGGGTTTATTTAACTATGGACTAAAACTAAGACTTGTAGCTATTTTAAAAACTAATAAGCTAATGAAAAAAGACAAATAAGCAAAACAGTCTATCACTTAGTACCTAATGAGCAAATATAACAAAAATTAAGCAATCTTACCAAGTCAATAAGCTCTGAAACGCAATGAGCTTTTGCTCAAAACTAAACCAAGACAGCCCAAAAGGTAACTTTTCTTAGCTTAATTTTAAGCTAGAAAAGGGATCCTATATGGGTAGTGCTTAATACCATTGAAAAGCTTGGTCTTTATAAGCTACAAGAACAACAAACAAAAAGCATTTTGAAAATAAACTGAGCTGAGAAAAAGCTAAATGAAAAGGTTGTTTTGACTAAGTATGAGCTGAGTTTTTCAAACTTTAAAAAAGACAAAATGGCTTTTTCAGCCCTATTTTTAAGCTAGAAAAATAAGTTCAAAGTAAATCGTTAAGCTAAACAGATGAGAAAAATTAAAATACATACTATAAACTACTTATTCTATGAAAATCAGACTCTAAAATAAACATTAACTAAATTAAAATTAAGATTAAAAAGTGGCTTTTGAGCCTTAAAAACTGTTATGACAGATTTTGCACTAAATCCACAATGGCAATTGCATACTTAAAACAAACCTATTCTACTGCATTTATAGACTCAAACAAGCATGAAAATAGTACTAACAAGCACATAGACAAGATCTAACTAAATAAGCTGATATGACAATCTAAAAATTCACAAATTTAAACCTTGCATACTCAAAACCTTAAACTTAAGATTTAGATTTTAAAAACTTGATTAAACTAACTTATACACTAAATTTGAGCTAAGGAAAACTGAACTAAGAACTAAACACAAATTTGAACCTATTTTGACCCATTTTGAACCTTGACCCAAACAACCTCCTAATTATAAATTCCATTTTGAACTGATTTAAAACTGAAATAACTTAGATAGTGAAAATAGATAACCAACTAAACAATGTTAAGGCAATATTAAGCAATAAAAACACAGAAATGGGCACTTAAAAATAAGCAAATTTTAAGAAAGTACTTAAACAACAATTGGACAGTTTTGTTGAAAGACTTTTACAAAAGATTTCTAAACTACAAGACAGCATAAATAAGCAACAAATAATAATAATAAGCATAAATAAGCACAAATGAGCAGTAAATAAGCAATTCAACAGTAAATAAGCAAAAAAAATGAAAAGTGAGCTTACAAATCCCTTTGCACAAAGAAGGGGGATAAAGCTCTTAGGAGCTAGTCAACAAGCTCCAGCTTGTTTAGAACAAGCTGGTAAATGCATAAGCCCATCCACATTTGGCTTATCATCCAAAACAATAAGCTGAGGTATAATTTAGGGTGAAATTCAATGAAACAGTAGCACTTTAAACTTAAAAAAATTTTGCAGGTTTAAAAGGCTTTTAAGAGCTTGTAAAAATAGGTTTGAAAACAGAATAAGCTTAAATGTATAAAGGATTTAAAGAACAGATTTGCAATAATATAAAAACTTAAAATTTCATTAACTTTAAAAAAGAGTACAAGGCTTTTAAATTTAAAAGTACATTAAGTAAATAAACTAAAAATTAATTAAAAGACAAGTTTTAAACTACTCCTACTTCTATTTTACACTACTTCTCCATTACACGGTTACAACTGTTGACATTAGGTCATTTTTATAGTCCTAAAAATGAAAAACAGCCCTTTGTCTTATGCTTGTTGTGTTTCTTCCTTTGATGAGATTCAAACCACATCCAGGCAATCCAATTATCTGTTTCACCAAGCCAATCAATCTGATCCATCCAATTTTTGTCTTGCCTTGTCAAGATGGAGAGTAGAGGATCTCCAAGGTGGATTTAGAGGTTTGTGGTGTGTGGGGTAACTGGGTAAATCACGTGGGTATGGGGTAGAAGACATAGGAGTAGTAAAAAGGACGGGAAATGATTGTTTTCTGTTTTGGGGAAGATATATAGTAACAAGCGGGTTATGGATTTTGGTTTGAAAAATAGCAACTTTGGCCCCTGAGGTTGTATGTTGTTGTTGCATGGTTAGTCCTTTTGGATTGACACTGTTAGTCCTTAAGGACTAACTATGCAAAAAGGGGTAAAGGGAGTTGGGCTAATGGCTGTTAAGTTTGATTGGGCCTAGGTTAAAACTGTTTGGGCCGGTTTATGTTTCATGGGTTTGAAATAAGGGCTTTTTTTTTATTTTGGCCTTATTAAATGAGTATATAAATACTATTGGGCTGACCCGGCTCAATAAGTGGGCTACGGGTTGGCCCAATAACTTATTTATATCTCGCGGCCTTCGTTTTCGCGCTCTATCCAAATCCGTGCTCGTTTTGTTCGTTTTTGCTTGATTTTGTGTCCTTTTCTTTGATATCCGTTACCTGCACATTATAAATGCAAAACACACAAATACAACGTATTTTTGGTATGTTTTTGGTCTTTTAAGCCCGTTTTAATGGATAAATGGTGTGTGTAATTAAGTACATACCAAAATCCCTCATACTAAACTATTGCCTTGTCCTCACGCAATGCCATAAGTAAACACTTTAGAAAACCAAGAATCTCAATCCCCCTTGATTAATTACCTCGAAAAGTAGCTTAGTGTTCATCAAGGGGAATTAAAGAATCAATAGTTTTGAAAAGCCTCGTTTTGACCATTTTTGAATATATACTTATTTCCACACATGTTTTTAATTACTTTATCATTTTTCCTTAATTTTTGTATTTCTTTTAAGCAACTAACTAACATGTTTGACTTTTGTTATTTCATAACTTTAAGGGTCATAGAACAAGACGCGCCTATAGAATAATCTATAAATATCCAAAGGATAAATTCATCGTCCCTGATTTTTCACTTGTCCCAAACCAGGCTTAAAAACGTAAATCACGTTAGAATATAAAGTTTAAGATGCTAACACTACTCTTTTGTAACTTGTGAACTTTTCACTCCCGACAATTATTATATATTAGGTGAATGTGCCATTTCGAATTTCAACCATGGATCAACTTTTTACAAAATTTCTATGCTTCACGTTCCACCCGAGAATAATGAGTTTGAAGGCGAGATCATCCCATGTAGCGACTTTCGTCTTGGCACATCCCAACCTTGCGGCTAAGTGACCAGGCTTTTGACACCCCACAGAGACTAGTATCGAGACTCACGGACCTTCGGTTTCAAAAACTCTTAGGTTTCCCGTATATACATAAAATCACAACTTAAAATGTAATAGTCTTAGTTCAAAAGCATATTTAAATTTAATGAAAAAGAGATTTTCCTTATATTTTATTAATTTTACGTTTACTACACTTAATATAATTACACACCATTAAACTAAGGGAAATCCTGACCATGTTATAGAAGGTTTCAACATCGGTTGTGAGCCGGCAAGATGCAGCAAACTTTTATCAGTCTCGGATAATTACTATGTGCCTTATTTAGAAGACTGCAACATCGGTTGTGAGCCGGCAAGATGCAGTAAACTTTTATCAGCCCACAGTTTTTATTATTATTGTCTCATTTTTCATTTCATCATTTTTTTAACATATAATACCACGATATAGAGAAAATTTCTTTTTAGAAAATTTAAGTATAAATTTGAACTAAAATTATTGATATCGACTATACTTCAAAAATTGTTGATTTAAGTTTAATTTTTGAAGAGAGCACGTATTATTAATCCGGTTAGAAGCTTATGGGAGAGAAAAGCCACAAACTACACTTATGAGCTCTTAAGATTTCCAACTAATCCTTGTTTAGCATCTAACTCATACTTAACTCTATCATTTTTCGTTCTTCGCAAATTTAAAATCTTTAAAAAGATTCGCGAATGCTTAGTCTAAAAGTTAAGGAACAAGCTAGAGCTCAACACGCTCGATCGAGTCAAAATTTATTCTTATTCTACCCAGCAGGAAAGTCAAAATTGTGACAAAACACTTATTTTGTTTTTGAAAATTTTTAAATTTTTTCATTTTTTTGGTATTTTGGTGGTAAAAACGGGATTACGCGAAAACAACGGCTGCAGGCAAAATCAAATCGATAGATCCCCCCATACTAGAACTGAACATTGTCCTCAATGTTTTAAGAAGGGTCTCTACGTAAATCTAAAGCCGTTTATTAAGTATGCTCAAAGATAAACGTTAGTCGATAAGATTTGGATATTGGATTCCCAAAATGAAGCTGAGGATTTGAAGCTTGAGTGAACGAAGGACAAAAATCACGAGCACGAGAGGCTTCAAAATCTGGGCAATCCTGGACATACACAACAAAAACCACAAAACACGAGAAAGGAAGAGGCGAGCCTCCTCACAACACAAAAAACTTATTCATTACTACTAAACTACCATACTACTACTACGGATAAGCATGGGTTGCCACCCACGAAGCGCTTATTTTTGTTAACCGAGTCTTGAGCCTGACTCGATCCCCCATACTTGAGCTTGTCAAGGAGGATAGAAATGGAGAAACGGAACATCCAAGATAGGAATGTCCCCTCCATAGATCATCATCAGGTTTTCAGAAAAAAGCTGGAAAGTTTTAAAGCCCCGATGTGATGAAGAAGGAGGAGATTTCTTCTTTGAAGCAAGAACACCGTGATTGAAAACTTTGTCTTTATTTTCGGATGAAAATGGAAGTAAAATATCAATTACGAGGGAAAGAGTAGCAAGAAATCTCATGGATTCGACTTCAATGCATATCTCTGGATCGTAAATCTTGTTTCTATCTCCGGAAGGAGAAGAAACATCAAGATCGGATCCGAGATCATTATGAGAAGAAATGAAGTCGAAATCCATATGAAGGGTGGGATGGGTGGGTAAGAAATATTAGGCACATCAACGGGGATGTCATCCACCACATCAATGGTTGAATCTCCCGAATCAGGATAATCAACATGAAATGATTTGAACTCGGGAAGGGAGGTAGAATTATCGTCACCTTCCGAGTCGTGATCATCACTCTCAATACCCGGTGGTATTGAGTCATCCGGACCAAGAAATATATCGATCTATTCCTTAAGAGACTCACTATCCTCAACGGGGATAGGAAATGTGGGAAGAGACTCGATGATCGTATTTGGATTAGCATGAAAATCTTCCGGCGGACGGGGAGATGAATTATCATATAACAACCTCTCCATAAGACAAAAATATTCCTCGTGCTCTCTATTAACAATTCTTGGAGGAATTGTTATGAGTTCACCGGCGAACTCATCGAAGAGAGAATCAATCTTGGGAGAGGAAGCCATCAAAGTATCACGATTGAGTAATGATCAAAAGATAAGACACCGGTATCAAAACGGTCATGTTTATCAGAGTAGAATCGATGTCTTCATTATGAATTCGGATTAAACTGCACTAGAACTTATTTTCCATCGTCAAGATCACGAAAGAGGTTCGAATAAGTTTTAAAACCTATTTCATGAATAACCTCCTCATGACTTGACTCGTCATCACTAGAGGTAGAATCGTCGAAGAGTGGATTGGAAAACGTTGAAAAATTTGTCGTTTGAGAATCATCACAATCGGTCACATCACACTCACTTTCGATATCAGAAAAGTCCTCGGACTCACTTGGGATTGGGACAAGGTTCTCAACACTAGACTTTATTAATTTATCCGATTCCGTTTCCGGAATAGTGCCAAGATGCTCGTCCCCCATACTTAGAGAGTTATCGGGCTTCTCGGTTGGTAAGACGGGTGTGATTGCAATAGTATACTCCTCGTTATATCATCATCATCATTGTTGCAGAAGGCAGGACGATTCCAGTTTGGAGTATTAATAAAATCAGCCAACTCCTCGTTTATACTTTGCAAATCTTGAAGAAGTTTGTTAAGCAATTCTTGTACATCCTCAGGTTGAGCATGCTTAACTTCAAAAAATCTGTCCCAATCTTGTATATTAAAACCTTCGGTTTTTCCCTAAAAGAAATACGATTAAACTTCTTTAAAAAGTTTTGTATCGATTTCATTAGGTCTTCTCGGGCTTGCAAAGCTTCCATTCTTATTTCTTAAGGAGGTTGATGAATGACGGGAAATTGCGGGGGTTGAAATTGGTCAAAACCGGAAGAATTAGAATCGTGAAAATTTTGATTCATCGGTTGACATTCAAAAGTCGCACGAAGACCCTCACAATTTTCATAATAAAGAATTTGTTGTTGAAAACATGGTAAAGTTTGTGGGAACTCATAATAGTTTTGATTGTAGCATGGTTCCGGATTAGAGATAATCGGAACTTGCGGTGTATAATAGTGACCATAACAAGCATCGTTCCTGCAAAATTCACACAAGATTGGTTGATAGTGTGTGAGGTAGTAAGAAATATTTTGAGAATCATTGAAAAAATTCGGATTTGGATCATAAGCGAATGAATTTCCAGCTCTCGAAGCGCAAAATGAACAAAATCCACCGTTTAACAGGCCTTCACACCCGCAACAAGTGACAGGCTTTCCATCTCCATAAGTGGAATTTAAACAAATTCCATTTATAAGTTTAACACCACACTGCTGGCACGCACATAGATAACAATAAAAGCCATCACATGGTTGTCCACACCCCACACACTCACGTTGGTTATACGAAGACATGTCGAAGAATTAAACGGATAAGAGGGTAAAGAAGATAAGAATTAAATGAAATAAGAGGATAAAGGAGAATATTTTTGGATTTTTATGTATCTTAAACAAGAAAATATTTTTGGGACCGATAATCGAACAAGTGTACGGTAGCTCTCTAGAAAACGCACAAAGAAGCGGATGAGCGGGTAAGCGTGAAGCATTTTAAAAACCTTCTCCTTTTGGGTCGAAGTTCATAGGATCGACCCTCCTTATACCTCTCTTGTAGTTTGTAATCTAAAGGTGAGCCGAATTCACAAGTGACACAACGGTGGTTTTTGTTGGTTTTTCAATTTTTTTTTAAAGAATTTTTGATTACTTGAAAATATTCACAAATGAAAACGATAACTTCATGGGGAAGGGTCTTCAAGGCACAACAAAATTCAACTCGATAATCGTACACACCTCCCCGGCAGCGGCGCCAAAAATTGACAAGTTCGAAACTACACCTTTTAATATATATAAATATAATATACTATAAATATATAATATAAATATATATAAGGGTAATCTCAAAGTTATAATTGATAAATATTTCAAGAGGCTTTTTGAAAGATTTTTACTTTTATCCAAAGCACAAACCCTAACAAAACATCCCGGGTCGTGTCCTGACGAGGCGTGAATTTGAAAATAGAGAATCGGTTTGTGGAACAATGCTTGAATAATCACAAATTGGATTGGTTTTCTATTCTACAAACAAAATGCAAAGACAAGTAAAGAAAACCCTAAAACGAAAGCAATTTAAGTTAAAACAACGAAAAACGATAACGGGGTCAAAACCCATTCTTTAAAAAAACAAATTCTAAAATTTTAACCCTACGAATTCAAATTTAATTTTAAAATGACCTAAATGATAAAATAAAATTTAAAAAAAAGAATTATATTTTTTTGACTTTTTAATAATTTTTTATGAATTAAAAACTGTTTTACTCTAAATTAAATATTAAAAATACTAATCTAAATCATAAAAATCTGAAAAAATCAGGAAAAGTGCATTGAACAGTGTTGGTTCTATGAAAAATAAAAGGGCTTAACCAACTTATCGAAATAAGCTAGAATAAGCCAAAGAAGGCTGATAAGCTTATTGGGCTAAATAAGGCTTAAATAGTTAATTGTGCAAACTCTAACCAGATGGCCCTACTGGTGCCGCTGGTATAGAGTGTGTGTGTTAAGGCTTGGTTGAGAGGGTAGAGGTCTGGGGTTCGAGCCTAGCTCACCCCAGACTTCCCCTTTCCCAAGTTTTTATTTTTGAACATTTTTTTTTGAAAAAGTTTTATAACTTAAAAATAAGCAAATTTAAAAAAGGGAACTTTTTTATAAACTTAAAAATAAGCTGGAAAAGCTAAATGAAGATGACAGATTGGGTTATTTTAACTAAGGACTAAAACTAAGACTTGTTAAGCTATTTTAAAACTAAATAAGCTAATGAAAAAAGACAAAATAAGCAAAACAGACTACACTTATACCTAATGAGCAAATAGAAACAAAAATTAAGCAATCCTAACAAGCAATAAGCTCTGAAACGCAAATGAGCTTTTGGCTCAAAACTGGTAACCAAACAGCCCAAAAGGGGACTTTTGAGCTTATTTTTAAGCAACTAAATGGAACATTATGGCAAAATGACTTGTAAGAACTTAAAGCCTATACTATAAGCTACCTAAATAACTAATTAAAAAGCATTTTGAAAAACAAATAAGCTAGGAAAAAGGGCTTATGAAAAAGACAGTTTAACTCAGTGCATGCTGAGTTTTTCTTCAAGTTTCTAAAAGACAAAAGGGGCTTATGCAGCCTTGGTTTTAAGCTAGTAAAATCTGAAATGAAAACTCAAAAAGTAAAAACAGAACAAGCTAGATATCTAATGATCTTAAGCTAGCAATCTCAGACCTTAAAACAAAA